>OY992876.1:385226387-385399542 GCA_963921405.1 Cepaea hortensis
GAGAGAGAGAGAGAGAGAGAGAGAGAGAGAGAGAGACTTGTTTTGAATGTTTCCACAAGATGTTTGAAAGAGAAGTAGAAAGTCAATATGTTTAGGCACGTCTTAACGTGAGAAAACTTGAAAACTGAGTGACAGCAGGAAATCTTGATGGGAAAACAGCAAACAGAAGGCAAAGAGATAAATACCAGATTTGCCTGGCATCCAGACAAGCAGACACACCTGATCCACGTCTGGTGATACTATAGACGGCAAACTATGACAAGCCAAGCTTATCAGCATAGCACACGATGAATGACAATGGACTTTACACATCACACGTCTCTCATGTATGCCACGCCATTCGATGCAGATGAATGTCGTTTTATAATGTTATCATAAGCGGGTGAGGCAGCTCCACACAGCAGCCGGTAAGTAACAGCTCACGGGCAGAGTGGTAGATTTCCATTCAGCAATCAAAAATAGTGAGCATCTGTTGGATTTTTTCCCCAGGATATGGGAAAGTTCTTCCACACTATACACAGAATTGCAAAGGGCTCTGTCTTATCACGCACCAATTCCCCACCTAGCGATGCAGACCCAGTCAATCTCTCCGCCTGCTCATTTCCCATCACACCAGCATGTCCTGTGGAAAAAATCCAACAGATGCTCTCTATTTCTGATTGTTGAATGGAAGCCTGCCACTCTGACAGAAGCATGGGTCTTCACCTTTCTCATTATACTCTGTGAATCTGTTATAATCATGACATGTGTGTGTTGTTTGGCCTCCAGCAGCAGACGTTGTTGTGACTGCCTCCAACTCCATTCTCAGAGAAGATGTGGTAAAGTCTTGCAGAGGATTCATCAACTGACCAACTCATATTAATTATAATGTTATTATGTTAACTTCTTTACACACACACACATGTTTACAAAATTAAGCTATGAATTGCAATGAGAAATGAGTTAAAGTGACAATTTATAGGACTGAATGTTCTATTATTATGTTAACGTATGTAGACCCTAATGTTTACAAATTTAAACTATGAATTGCCAGGAGAAATGAGTTAAAGCGATAACTTATAGGACTGAATGAGATAAATAGCATTAAATTAACATCACGCAATAATGGAACTGACAGCATGGGTTACACGGGATATTGAAGTGTTTTTGTTGTAGACTCAGCAGTTGTGCTGAAACTTGTGGCTGTCTTGATTGTGATTGTGATGTTTTCTAGCTAATTCTTATACCATGGACAGACAGAAACACCGATGAGCAAGTCCTACAAGAAACAAGACTGTTAACTGATTAGGGACATTAGACGTAGACAGTTAAGATATTCTGGGTACATTATGAAAAGAAATAAACTGGAGAACTTGGTGACAGCTGGCAATATTAAGGGGAACACAGAGAAGTCATTATCTGAATGTATACAGGAAGGGGGGGGGGGGGGTGTGGGGATTTGTTTTGTGTGTAATGTGTGTGTGCCACTGCCTGCCTGCCTCATAACATGGTAATATGTATTGTTTATGTTAACAACATTGATTGGACTATATTTTTTTTCCCTAAATGAATGTAACATGCACAACAGATAATTGATGTACGAAAGATGAGTGATTGGAAGTGCTGAATGTAAGACGGGCCTATGTGCCCAATTTGTGACCCTTTGAAAATAAAGTTAGTTTGTCCTTTCTTCTTGAAGACTTTGCTTTAAGACCGCTAATGGAGTATAGATATACAGCCCCCGGGTTGGTTAACCCGGTCAACAAATGCCCGCAGAAGTCGGATGTGTCGGCCTAGCAGCGCAAGAACGCAGCTTTGCTGTAAACAGACACAATGCAATCACATCCGAAAAAAAACCAACTCTGGATGAACGAAGAAGAAGAAGATATACAGCTAGACTTGCCAAGCCCTTCGTAGACCAGTCATGGTTGGTTAGATGTTGGTTTACATATTTGAATCAATGACCCCGGGTGATTTTTCCTAGGTTGTGAGCTAGTCTCAGACTAACCCTTTTAAAATAAATAATAAATAAATTGCTGGTAAGAAGTTTCCTGTTGTGAGGTGATAGCGCCATCACATTATGTAGGTCTCAGAGCAAGGAAGAATAGGTGGCTGCTCTTTCCTTCACTTAGGCAAGTGACGAGCTCAGGTGTCAAACCCACATCTGACCAGGCTCGTGTCATTACCACTGTAGTTAACTATCAACTTCGCCAGCGCAACTGCCCATCTCTCTTTAGTCGTCTTTTATAACTTGCGCAAGAGGTCATCACTTTTACTTTTCTTGGCTTCACTTTTGGGGCCTCAGTAGCTAAGTTATCTCGCTTTTATTTTTTTACACTTTGTTTTCTGATAAAGGTTTTGGTAAAAATACTTGTATCTGTGTATGTCTTCGATTTCATGGAACTACCTTGTTGCATTTTGTGTACATGCATTTTTCACTATCAGATCGGTAGCAGTTACTCCCCCTCACTTAAAAAAATATCACTTGTTACAAACATCAAAAATGACAATCAACATTTGTAATCTTCAACATGAAAACAATCTTCTGCGAGAACCACCATGACATTGTAGCAATCAAGGCTTGTTACAATAATCAAGATATGATTTTTTTTAATCACCAATGTAAGAACACCACAAAAAACACTATTTTTATAATCAACAATTCCTGCAACCATTGGCAACCAGCAACTGTTTTAATAACCATAAATATCAGTCATTTACTCCTACTGTAACCTTCAACACACGGCCTTAACAATCAACAATTTTATAATAATCAATTTCTGCAACCATTAATAATCAACAACTGTCTTAATAATCACACATTTCAGATACCCACAATTACTGTAATCAATGAAATGACTTAACAAGCCACATATGTTATAATCAGCAGTATTCACAACCATCAACAATTGTCATAAGCATCGATACAAGAACACTAACACATCAAACAGCTGCTATAACCATCAAGAAATACGAGCACACATAACTAGCCTTATCCAGTTATAACCGACTCTGGGCTGATGTGCCCTATGAGCAAGACAATCTTAGTCACACAGCCTCAGCTCTATTCACTGGTTTCTTTTCTCCTCTCATTGTGGCTTTCATTCATTCATTCAGTAGCATGTCCTTTGCTCGCTCCCATAACAACCTTCCGGAAAACTTCTTGCTTATAAGCAAGCTGTCCCGCATCTGATACACCTATCTGGAGATCATCTGCCACATCCTGCACCAATCTTCTCTTTGGCCTTCCTCTTCCTCTCTCCAAACTTTCATGACATTTCAAGTGACCAAAATATTTAAATTTTCTTTCTTTTATCATCTTTAGTAGCCAACCTTCTTCAATATTCAGCTCGTCATATAGATGAATTTGTTCTTTCCTGTATCCAAGATATTCTTAGAACATGTCTATAACATTTATATTCAGAGGCATTTATGCACTGTTCAGCTTGTTTAGTAAGTCTTCAGGTCTCACAGGCGTATGTTGCAATGGGAAAGATGCATGCTCTTAAAAATCTAATTTTTGTAGTGCTGTCTGTTTCTGTCCTCCTCCACAATTTATTAAGTTGTTTTAGTTTCTGAAGAGCAATAGATATTCGTCTTTTAATTTCTTCGTGAATTTACCCAGTCTAACATGGGTACCATGGAATGTCCTATGAGATATAGGTGGCTGGTACAACATATACCACATGACCCACTGAATGCTCAATGGACTATACAAATATGGGGCTAGTTACGTATAAGGTCATTTACATTTTGTTTTACTTATTATAATCATAGTAAGTAACTGGCTATTGGCTAACAGAAGTGATATCATCACACTTGGGGCACAGAAATAAGTGCTCAGTCCTCTTCAGCAAAGGTAAAAAAGGTATGGATGCTCATCAAGGCATGTAAAAGGTCCGGTACTTTTTGTTTTACTTATTTTACACTTTGGACACATAAATAAGTGCTGCCCCCTTCAGCAAGAGTATAAGGGTATGAATGATAGCTATGAAATTGACATACTGGTGGGGTACACACACATTACGACCATACAATCACACGTAGCATTAATGCCAGTTTGTATGTCAGATTCCTGTTTCAGAACAATAATGGACAATGTGGTTCCTGTAGGAACAGGCATTGCATGATCAACACAAACATGCACGCTAACATGAAAGGCACCATGGGTATGAAAACATGAAGGAGAACGCGTGAAACATCCAGAGTCTTTCTGGTGGGCCGTAATGAGAGCAGCATTCACCAAAAGACCCCGCTACATGATGATGAATCTTTTCATTGTCATCTTTTTACACACTGAATCATTACATAGAAGTCTTTCCATTGTTATTTGCACTTTATGAAAGTCAGAATGGCCGAATGGATAAGAACATGTGTTCTTAAACATTTGGTGTGCTGATGCCAAGGTAAGGGGTTTAACCCCTACACTGGACAGTTTGTTTACCTATCGTACTTGACTTGGGGACGTTAATCACAAGTAATACTGAAGTCAGAGTAGGTTCGCCTGATGGTGAGGGACATTGTTAATAGGATATTGGGAGAACAGGAAATTAGAGAGACAAAGAAAGTGAGAGAAAGAGAGAAAGTTCCAATTCCAATTTTTCAAAAAAAAAAAAAAAAAAAAAAAATCCACATTCGGTCTCGTCTAACCTGCCTTCTCAGCTTTCGTTATTGTTAAAATCCGTGGTTTATGTGGGTATTATTATTCTGTTTCTTGTCTTGTGAGCTCTTATGAGTGAGTCATATCTCGGACTGGTTATGTAAGAGTTTGTGTCTGACGTCAGCTGGGGGTTTGGTCGGCGGCTGTCCTTTGTTCCCGTCTCCTCTGGTGGTTTCTTTTGTTAGTGAAGGCTCCTGGCTCGTCTGGTTGCAGTCCTTATAAGGACTTTTTATTTGGTCTTCTTGCCTCCTTTTTTGTGTATTGTCTGTAGAAGCTTTTCAATGTTTTCCTGATCCTCCTTGTGCTTTTTTTCACTTTTGATTTTGAGTTTCTGTTACCTTTTAGTTTCTTCCGTGGTCAGCCAGCTCCGTCTTCTATATAGTACGTGTAGCCGGGCCCATCCTCAAAGTCAGTAATTTTATCTGGGTATACTACCGGTTTCTTGGGCTTCTTCTTTTCTCTTTCTTCCCAGCGCCTTTTGAATGAGAGAGAGAGAGAGAGAGAGAGATGCAGAGATAAATATAGAGAGAGCGAGAGAGATGTGGAGAGATTGAAAGGGAAAAAGCGAGAGAGAGATGTGGAGAGAGAGATAGAGGTTGAGAGGGTGAAAGCGAACGAGAGAGATATGGAGATAAATAGTTTGAGAGAGGGAGAGAGTGGGAGAGAGATGGAGAGAAAGAGAGAGAGAGAGAAAGAGAGAGAGAGAGAGAGAGAGAGAGAGAGAGAGAGAGAGAGAGAGAGAGAGAGAGACTTGTTTTGAATGTTTCCACAAGATGTTTGAAAGAGAAGTAGAAAGTCAATATGTTTAGGCACGTCTTAACGTGAGAAAACTTGAAAACTGAGTGACAGCAGGAAATCTTGATGGGAAAACAGCAAACAGAAGGCAAAGAGATAAATACCAGATTTGCCTGGCATCCAGACAAGCAGACACACCTGATCCACGTCTGGTGATACTATAGACGGCAAACTATGACAAGCCAAGCTTATCAGCATAGCACACGATGAATGACAATGGACTTTACACATCACACGTCTCTCATGTATGCCACGCCATTCGATGCAAATGAATGTCGTTTTATAATGTTATCATAAGCGGGTGAGGCAGCTCCACACAGCAGCCGGTAAGTAACAGCTCACGGGCAGAGTGGTAGATTTCCATTCAGCAATCAAAAATAGTGAGCATCTGTTGGATTTTTTCCCCAGGATATGGGAAAGTTCTTCCACACTATACACAGAATTGCAAAGGGCTCTGTCTTATCACGCACCAATTCCCCACCTAGCGATGCAGACCCAGTCAATCTCTCCGCCTGCTCATTTCCCATCACACCAGCATGTCCTGTGGAAAAAATCCAACAGATGCTCTCTATTTCTGATTGTTGAATGGAAGCCTGCCACTCTGACAGAAGCATGGGTCTTCACCTTTCTCATTATACTCTGTGAATCTGTTATAATCATGACATGTGTGTGTTGTTTGGCCTCCAGCAGCAGACGTTGTTGTGACTGCCTCCAACTCCATTCTCAGAGAAGATGTGGTAAAGTCTTGCAGAGGATTCATCAACTGACCAACTCATATTAATTATAATGTTATTATGTTAACTTCTTTACACACACACACATGTTTACAAAATTAAGCTATGAATTGCAATGAGAAATGAGTTAAAGTGACAATTTATAGGACTGAATGTTCTATTATTATATTAACGTATGTAGACCCTAATGTTTACAAATTTAAACTATGAATTGCCAGGAGAAATGAGTTAAAGCGATAACTTATAGGACTGAATGAGATAAATAGCATTAAATTAACATCACGCAATAATGGAACTGACAGCATGGGTAACACGGGATATTGAAGTGTTTTTGTTGTAGACTCAGCAGTTGTGCTGAAACTTGTGGCTGTCTTGATTGTGATTGTGATGTTTTCTAGCTAATTCTTATACCATGGACAGACAGAAACACCGATGAGCAAGTCCTACAAGAAACAAGACTGTTAACTGATTAGGGACATTAGACGTAGACAGTTAAGATATTCTGGGTACATTATGAAAAGAAATAAACTGGAGAACTTGGTGACAGCTGGCAATATTAAGGGGAACACAGAGAAGTCATTATCTGAATGTATACAGGAAGGGGGGGGGGGGTGTGGGGATTTGTTTTGTGTGTAATGTGTGTGTGCCACTGCCTGCCTGCCTCATAACATGGTAATATGTATTGTTTATGTTAACAACATTGATTGGACTATATTTTTTTTCCCTAAATGAATGTAACATGCACAACAGATAATTGATGTACGAAAGATGAGTGATTGGAAGTGCTGAATGTAAGACGGGCCTATGTGCCCAATTTGTGACCCTTTGAAAATAAAGTTAGTTTGTCCTTTCTTCTTGAAGACTTTGCTTTAAGACCGCTAATGGAGTATAGATATACAGCCCCCGGGTTGGTTAACCCGGTCAACAAATGCCCGCAGAAGTCGGATGTGTCGGCCTAGCAGCGCAAGAACGCAGCTTTGCTGTAAACAGACACAATGCAATCACATCCGAAAAAAAAAAAACTCTGGATGAACGAAGAAGAAGAAGATATACAGCTAGACTTGCCAAGCCCTTCGTAGACCAGTCATGGTTGGTTAGATGTTGGTTTACATATTTGAATCAATGACCCCGGGTGATTTTTCCTAGGTTGTGAGCTAGTCTCAGACTAACCCTTTTAAAATAAATAATAAATAAATTGCTGGTAAGAAGTTTCCTGTTGTGAGGTGATAGCGCCATCACATTATGTAGGTCTCAGAGCAAGGAAGAATAGGTGGCTGCTCTTTCCTTCACTTAGGCAAGTGACGAGCTCAGGTGTCAAACCCACATCTGACCAGGCTCGTGTCATTACCACTGTAGTTAACTATCAACTTCGCCAGCGCAACTGCCCATCTCTCTTTAGTCGTCTTTTATAACTTGCGCAAGAGGTCATCACTTTTACTTTTCTTGGCTTCACTTTTGGGGCCTCAGTAGCTAAGTTATCTCGCTTTTATTTTTTTACACTTTGTTTTCTGATAAAGGTTTTGGTAAAAATACTTGTATCTGTGTATGTCTTCGATTTCATGGAACTACCTTGTTGCATTTTGTGTACATGCATTTTTCACTATCAGATCGGTAGCAGTTACTCCCCCTCACTTAAAAAAATATCACTTGTTACAAACATCAAAAATGACAATCAACATTTGTAATCTTCAACATGAAAACAATCTTCTGCGAGAACCACCATGACATTGTAGCAATCAAGGCTTGTTACAATAATCAAGATATGATTTTTTTTAATCACCAATGTAAGAACACCACAAAAAACACTATTTTTATAATCAACAATTCCTGCAACCATTGGCAACCAGCAACTGTTTTAATAACCATAAATATCAGTCATTTACTCCTACTGTAACCTTCAACACACGGCCTTAACAATCAACAATTTTATAATAATCAATTTCTGCAACCATTAATAATCAACAACTGTCTTAATAATCACACATTTCAGATACCCACAATTACTGTAATCAATGAAATGACTTAACAAGCCACATATGTTATAATCAGCAGTATTCACAACCATCAACAATTGTCATAAGCATCGATACAAGAACACTAACACATCAAACAGCTGCTATAACCATCAAGAAATACGAGCACACATAACTAGCCTTATCCAGTTATAACCGACTCTGGGCTGATGTGCCCTATGAGCAAGACAATCTTAGTCACACAGCCTCAGCTCTATTCACTGGTTTCTTTTCTCCTCTCATTGTGGCTTTCATTCATTCATTCAGTAGCATGTCCTTTGCTCGCTCCCATAACAACCTTCCGGAAAACTTCTTGCTTATAAGCAAGCTGTCCCGCATCTGATACACCTATCTGGAGATCATCTGCCACATCCTGCACCAATCTTCTCTTTGGCCTTCCTCTTCCTCTCTCCAAACTTTCATGACATTTCAAGTGACCAAAATATTTAAATTTTCTTTCTTTTATCATCTTTAGTAGCCAACCTTCTTCAATATTCAGCTCGTCATATAGATGAATTTGTTCTTTCCTGTATCCAAGATATTCTTAGAACATGTCTATAACATTTATATTCAGAGGCATTTATGCACTGTTCAGCTTGTTTAGTAAGTCTTCAGGTCTCACAGGCGTATGTTGCAATGGGAAAGATGCATGCTCTTAAAAATCTAATTTTTGTAGTGCTGTCTGTTTCTGTCCTCCTCCACAATTTATTAAGTTGTTTTAGTTTCTGAAGAGCAATAGATATTCGTCTTTTAATTTCTTCGTGAATTTACCCAGTCTAACATGGGTACCATGGAATGTCCTATGAGATATAGGTGGCTGGTACAACATATACCACATGACCCACTGAATGCTCAATGGACTATACAAATATGGGGCTAGTTACGTATAAGGTCATTTACATTTTGTTTTACTTATTATAATCATAGTAAGTAACTGGCTATTGGCTAACAGAAGTGATATCATCACACTTGGGGCACAGAAATAAGTGCTCAGTCCTCTTCAGCAAAGGTAAAAAAGGTATGGATGCTCATCAAGGCATGTAAAAGGTCCGGTACTTTTTGTTTTACTTATTTTACACTTTGGACACATAAATAAGTGCTGCCCCCTTCAGCAAGAGTATAAGGGTATGAATGATAGCTATGAAATTGACATACTGGTGGGGTACACACACATTACGACCATACAATCACACGTAGCATTAATGCCAGTTTGTATGTCAGATTCCTGTTTCAGAACAATAATGGACAATGTGGTTCCTGTAGGAACAGGCATTGCATGATCAACACAAACATGCACGCTAACATGAAAGGCACCATGGGTATGAAAACATGAAGGAGAACGCGTGAAACATCCAGAGTCTTTCTGGTGGGCCGTAATGAGAGCAGCATTCACCAAAAGACCCCGCTACATGATGATGAATCTTTTCATTGTCATCTTTTTACACACTGAATCATTACATAGAAGTCTTTCCATTGTTATTTGCACTTTATGAAAGTCAGAATGGCCGAATGGATAAGAACATGTGTTCTTAAACATTTGGTGTGCTGATGCCAAGGTAAGGGGTTTAACCCCTACACTGGACAGTTTGTTGACCTATCGTACTTGACTTGGGGACGTTAATCACAAGTACTACTGAAGTCAGAGTAGGTTCGCCTGATGGTGAGGGACATTGTTAATAGGATATTGGGAGAACAGGAAATTAGAGAGACAAAGAAAGTGAGAGAAAGAGAGAAAGTTCCAATTCCAATTTTTCAAAAAAAAAAAAAAAAAAAAAAAAATCCACATTCGGTCTCGTCTAACCTGCCTTCTCAGCTTTCGTTATTGT
Organism: Cepaea hortensis; assembly: GCA_963921405.1. Taxonomy (NCBI): domain Eukaryota; kingdom Metazoa; phylum Mollusca; class Gastropoda; order Stylommatophora; family Helicidae; genus Cepaea; species Cepaea hortensis. The sequence continues at coordinate 385,236,394 of OY992876.1, forward strand.
TAAAATCCGTGGTTTATGTGGGTATTATTATTCTGTTTCTTGTCTTGTGAGCTCTTATGAGTGAGTCATATCTCGGACTGGTTATGTAAGAGTTTGTGTCTGACGTCAGCTGGGGGTTTGGTCGGCGGCTGTCCTTTGTTCCCGTCTCCTCTGGTGGTTTCTTTTGTTAGTGAAGGCTCCTGGCTCGTCTGGTTGCAGTCCTTATAAGGACTTTTTATTTGGTCTTCTTGCCTCCTTTTTTGTGTATTGTCTGTAGAAGCTTTTCAATGTTTTCCTGATCCTCCTTGTGCTTTTTTTCACTTTTGATTTTGAGTTTCTGTTACCTTTTAGTTTCTTCCGTGGTCAGCCAGCTCCGTCTTCTATATAGTACGTGTAGCCGGGCCCATCCTCAAAGTCAGTAATTTTATCTGGGTATACTACCGGTTTCTTGGGCTTCTTCTTTTCTCTTTCTTCCCAGCGCCTTTTGAATGAGAGAGAGAGAGAGAGAGATGCAGAGATAAATATAGAGAGAGCGAGAGAGATGTGGAGAGATTGAAAGGGAAAAAGCGAGAGAGAGATGTGGAGAGAGAGATAGAGGTTGAGAGGGTGAAAGCGAACGAGAGAGATATGGAGATAAATAGTTTGAGAGAGGGAGAGAGTGGGAGAGAGATGGAGAGAAAGAGAGAGAGAGAGAAGAGAGAGAGAGAGAGAGAGAGAGAGAGAGAGAGAGAGAGAGAGAGAGAGAGAGAGAGAGAGAGAGAGACTTGTTTTGAATGTTTCCACAAGATGTTTGAAAGAGAAGTAGAAAGTCAATATGTTTAGGCACGTCTTAACGTGAGAAAACTTGAAAACTGAGTGACAGCAGGAAATCTTGATGGGAAAACAGCAAACAGAAGGCAAAGAGATAAATACCAGATTTGCCTGGCATCCAGACAAGCAGACACACCTGATCCACGTCTGGTGATACTATAGACGGCAAACTATGACAAGCCAAGCTTATCAGCATAGCACACGATGAATGACAATGGACTTTACACATCACACGTCTCTCATGTATGCCACGCCATTCGATGCAGATGAATGTCGTTTTATAATGTTATCATAAGCGGGTGAGGCAGCTCCACACAGCAGCCGGTAAGTAACAGCTCACGGGCAGAGTGGTAGATTTCCATTCAGCAATCAAAAATAGTGAGCATCTGTTGGATTTTTTCCCCAGGATATGGGAAAGTTCTTCCACACTATACACAGAATTGCAAAGGGCTCTGTCTTATCACGCACCAATTCCCCACCTAGCGATGCAGACCCAGTCAATCTCTCCGCCTGCTCATTTCCCATCACACCAGCATGTCCTGTGGAAAAAATCCAACAGATGCTCTCTATTTCTGATTGTTGAATGGAAGCCTGCCACTCTGACAGAAGCATGGGTCTTCACCTTTCTCATTATACTCTGTGAATCTGTTATAATCATGACATGTGTGTGTTGTTTGGCCTCCAGCAGCAGACGTTGTTGTGACTGCCTCCAACTCCATTCTCAGAGAAGATGTGGTAAAGTCTTGCAGAGGATTCATCAACTGACCAACTCATATTAATTATAATGTTATTATGTTAACTTCTTTACACACACACACATGTTTACAAAATTAAGCTATGAATTGCAATGAGAAATGAGTTAAAGTGACAATTTATAGGACTGAATGTTCTATTATTATATTAACGTATGTAGACCCTAATGTTTACAAATTTAAACTATGAATTGCCAGGAGAAATGAGTTAAAGCGATAACTTATAGGACTGAATGAGATAAATAGCATTAAATTAACATCACGCAATAATGGAACTGACAGCATGGGTAACACGGGATATTGAAGTGTTTTTGTTGTAGACTCAGCAGTTGTGCTGAAACTTGTGGCTGTCTTGATTGTGATTGTGATGTTTTCTAGCTAATTCTTATACCATGGACAGACAGAAACACCGATGAGCAAGTCCTACAAGAAACAAGACTGTTAACTGATTAGGGACATTAGACGTAGACAGTTAAGATATTCTGGGTACATTATGAAAAGAAATAAACTGGAGAACTTGGTGACAGCTGGCAATATTAAGGGGAACACAGAGAAGTCATTATCTGAATGTATACAGGAAGGGGGGGGGGGGTGTGGGGATTTGTTTTGTGTGTAATGTGTGTGTGCCACTGCCTGCCTGCCTCATAACATGGTAATATGTATTGTTTATGTTAACAACATTGATTGGACTATATTTTTTTTCCCTAAATGAATGTAACATGCACAACAGATAATTGATGTACGAAAGATGAGTGATTGGAAGTGCTGAATGTAAGACGGGCCTATGTGCCCAATTTGTGACCCTTTGAAAATAAAGTTAGTTTGTCCTTTCTTCTTGAAGACTTTGCTTTAAGAAAGCTAATGGAGTATAGATATACAGCCCCCGGGTTGGTTAACCCGGTCAACAAATGCCCGCAGAAGTCGGATGTGTCGGCCTAGCAGCGCAAGAACGCAGCTTTGCTGTAAACAGACACAATGCAATCACATCCGAAAAAAAAACAACTCTGGATGAACGAAGAAGAAGAAGATATACAGCTAGACTTGCCAAGCCCTTCGTAGACCAGTCATGGTTGGTTAGATGTTGGTTTACATATTTGAATCAATGACCCCGGGTGATTTTTCCTAGGTTGTGAGCTAGTCTCAGACTAACCCTTTTAAAATAAATAATAAATAAATTGCTGGTAAGAAGTTTCCTGTTGTGAGGTGATAGCGCCATCACATTATGTAGGTCTCAGAGCAAGGAAGAATAGGTGGCTGCTCTTTCCTTCACTTAGGCAAGTGACGAGCTCAGGTGTCAAACCCACATCTGACCAGGCTCGTGTCATTACCACTGTAGTTAACTATCAACTTCGCCAGCGCAACTGCCCATCTCTCTTTAGTCGTCTTTTATAACTTGCGCAAGAGGTCATCACTTTTACTTTTCTTGGCTTCACTTTTGGGGCCTCAGTAGCTAAGTTATCTCGCTTTTATTTTTTTACACTTTGTTTTCTGATAAAGGTTTTGGTAAAAATACTTGTATCTGTGTATGTCTTCGATTTCATGGAACTACCTTGTTGCATTTTGTGTACATGCATTTTTCACTATCAGATCGGTAGCAGTTACTCCCCCTCACTTAAAAAAATATCACTTGTTACAAACATCAAAAATGACAATCAACATTTGTAATCTTCAACATGAAAACAATCTTCTGCGAGAACCACCATGACATTGTAGCAATCAAGGCTTGTTACAATAATCAAGATATGATTTTTTTTAATCACCAATGTAAGAACACCACAAAAAACACTATTTTTATAATCAACAATTCCTGCAACCATTGGCAACCAGCAACTGTTTTAATAACCATAAATATCAGTCATTTACTCCTACTGTAACCTTCAACACACGGCCTTAACAATCAACAATTTTATAATAATCAATTTCTGCAACCATTAATAATCAACAACTGTCTTAATAATCACACATTTCAGATACCCACAATTACTGTAATCAATGAAATGACTTAACAAGCCACATATGTTATAATCAGCAGTATTCACAACCATCAACAATTGTCATAAGCATCGATACAAGAACACTAACACATCAAACAGCTGCTATAACCATCAAGAAATACGAGCACACATAACTAGCCTTATCCAGTTATAACCGACTCTGGGCTGATGTGCCCTATGAGCAAGACAATCTTAGTCACACAGCCTCAGCTCTATTCACTGGTTTCTTTTCTCCTCTCATTGTGGCTTTCATTCATTCATTCAGTAGCATGTCCTTTGCTCGCTCCCATAACAACCTTCCGGAAAACTTCTTGCTTATAAGCAAGCTGTCCCGCATCTGATACACCTATCTGGAGATCATCTGCCACATCCTGCACCAATCTTCTCTTTGGCCTTCCTCTTCCTCTCTCCAAACTTTCATGACATTTCAAGTGACCAAAATATTTAAATTTTCTTTCTTTTATCATCTTTAGTAGCCAACCTTCTTCAATATTCAGCTCGTCATATAGATGAATTTGTTCTTTCCTGTATCCAAGATATTCTTAGAACATGTCTATAACATTTATATTCAGAGGCATTTATGCACTGTTCAGCTTGTTTAGTAAGTCTTCAGGTCTCACAGGCGTATGTTGCAATGGGAAAGATGCATGCTCTTAAAAATCTAATTTTTGTAGTGCTGTCTGTTTCTGTCCTCCTCCACAATTTATTAAGTTGTTTTAGTTTCTGAAGAGCAATAGATATTCGTCTTTTAATTTCTTCGTGAATTTACCCAGTCTAACATGGGTACCATGGAATGTCCTATGAGATATAGGTGGCTGGTACAACATATACCACATGACCCACTGAATGCTCAATGGACTATACAAATATGGGGCTAGTTACGTATAAGGTCATTTACATTTTGTTTTACTTATTATAATCATAGTAAGTAACTGGCTATTGGCTAACAGAAGTGATATCATCACACTTGGGGCACAGAAATAAGTGCTCAGTCCTCTTCAGCAAAGGTAAAAAAGGTATGGATGCTCATCAAGGCATGTAAAAGGTCCGGTACTTTTTGTTTTACTTATTTTACACTTTGGACACATAAATAAGTGCTGCCCCCTTCAGCAAGAGTATAAGGGTATGAATGATAGCTATGAAATTGACATACTGGTGGGGTACACACACATTACGACCATACAATCACACGTAGCATTAATGCCAGTTTGTATGTCAGATTCCTGTTTCAGAACAATAATGGACAATGTGGTTCCTGTAGGAACAGGCATTGCATGATCAACACAAACATGCACGCTAACATGAAAGGCACCATGGGTATGAAAACATGAAGGAGAACGCGTGAAACATCCAGAGTCTTTCTGGTGGGCCGTAATGAGAGCAGCATTCACCAAAAGACCCCGCTACATGATGATGAATCTTTTCATTGTCATCTTTTTACACACTGAATCATTACATAGAAGTCTTTCCATTGTTATTTGCACTTTATGAAAGTCAGAATGGCCGAATGGATAAGAACATGTGTTCTTAAACATTTGGTGTGCTGATGCCAAGGTAAGGGGTTTAACCCCTACACTGGACAGTTTGTTGACCTATCGTACTTGACTTGGGGACGTTAATCACAAGTACTACTGAAGTCAGAGTAGGTTCGCCTGATGGTGAGGGACATTGTTAATAGGGAAAATACGGACCACATTTGAAATTAAAGTGAGCGAGCGAGCGCAAAAAAAGAATTCGCACTTTATGAAGATTTTCATGAAATGACATAATACAGGCACTCTAGAAGCACGTCAGTCTGTTCTTCTGTTCTCCCATTGCCACAGACCATAACATTTGTTGTGCTTACTTGCTTTGAACTCAAGCGTAGTCAACAGGCTTCCTGTGCACTGGACTGATGTTTGCTACAGTATAACAATTTCATCAGCATCATTGCAGGTCAACATGGCTAAATGGATAAGAGCGCTGTTTCGTAAACTTCCGGTGTGCTGATGCCAAGGTAGTGGGTTCAACTCCTACATGGGTCCACTGGACTAAAATGTTGACTTCTCATCCTTGATTTTTTTTTTTTTTAAAGTTGCATATCCCTTACAGGACGTTGCAGTCAACACCAGCATTTTTCAGCTATTGATGTTCTTGACAAGATTACGCTCAGTAGTTTGCCACCGATTTTTGAGCGACCGGCTCACATATTCTGTAAGTAACCAACGTGTCGCGATCCACTGCCGAATCTCACACAGCTGTGTTCTTCACGTGGATATACGGAGAAAGTTGTTAACCCCTTTGTCAGGGAGACCGGCCATGCTTGATTTAGGGATGTAAATTACAAGTACCTTAGAAGTCAAAGTGGGTTTGTCCGATGGCGAGGGACACGGGTAACAGGAAAAGCTAATCCACATGCAAACATCAGCCCAATGTACCAGAAGCAGTAGCACATGCATAGACTATCACTATCATTATATGCCTTTCTTAGTGGTGCAGGCATTCATGTCTCTCCACACAGCTGGATAGTTAGTGTTGTGGATCAATTCAGCTGATGATATCATCTTAGACCACAGAGCTTGATATTTCTCCATGTTATCATCTTAGACCACAGAGCTTGATATTTCTTCATCTTAGACCACAGAGCATGATATTTCTCCATGTTATCATCTTAGACCACAGAGCTTGATATTTCTCCATGTTATCATCTTAAGACCACAGAGCATAATTTCTCTTGGTCAGCCTCTGTACTAGTATCATCTTTCCCGTTATTGTAAAGTTTCATATGCCTTTTTTCTAATTATGTCATGAACTGTCTGTCATCTACAGCCTATAGTACCTTGCAGTGTAGGGCAGGGGGGAGGGGTCTTGAGCCTGAGGAATTAAGGCCACCTCTAATTATGTGACCAACAAAAACCATTTGTTTCTTATAGTTGTGTATAATGTTCTACTTTCATAAGCCTCTTGCAGGCAATCTTTGTTAGTTTCTCTGGCAATATTAGGTATTCACAACATTTATCTCAGCAACCACATCACTGACGTCTCCAAGCTTTTCCTAATTTTAAAAATTCACATTCCAAGATTCATTGCCAAACAACAAAATAGGTTCCACATAATATTTCAGTAATCTCTCTCTGATATTGAATCACAGCGACTTAATAAACTTGTAGCAATAAAAAGTGTGTACAGTTAACATAACTTATAAATGTTCATTATCAAATATACTCTTCATCATTCATCTTCTATTTCATCTAACGGTTGGAGTGGCTAATCAGCACAACACCCACTTCCAACTCACACAGGCTTGGTTCAGTTCAAAGAGTGGAATGTGTGGAGTTTTACAAAAAGAAAAGGAATGTAAACTGCTCCCACCAGATCATTGGGTAGTGGATTAGATGTCTAGCCTTCTCAGACAAGGGCTAAAATCTCTGAGGAAATGAGTGAATGTTGCGCAGGTAAAAAATTCCTCAACAGTTGGAAATTGAAAAGAGCAGGCCAATTAAGCTGTTGCGCAAGCTGAATGTGGAAACTGGAAAGCCAAACAGCAAAAGAAGGTTTATAGCAAATGTCAATCTGGCATACAAACATGTGGATCCTCGACGATGCTAGAGCTTGTGCGCTGTGCTGAGATTCTCCTTGTGTGATCTATGGGAGGAGACTAGCACTTAAGGAAATATTTAAGTGCAATTAAAGAGAAAAATAAATTACTATATGCTAAGTTGTAGAGATACTTTCAGATCTTGGTTAATATTTCCTCTTATATGTTTAGTCAAACATTTACACTTCTACCCTGGGATGTAAAGGAACTATAAGTTTTTATTGTGTGTTTATTTTTCTACATGCTGCGCTAGTTATTTATTTAAAAAAATGGCCAACTGGCATATATTTAACACGTCCGCATGATTGATCTCATCAATTAATATCCAAACAAACAACAATGACTGTATTGGTATCTGTCTTGCTAACATATTGAACTAACTTAATTCTTCTTCTTCTTCTGCGTTCAACCGGATTTTTTTTCTGGATGTGACTGCATTGTGCCTGTTTACAGCAGAGCTGCATTCTTGCGCCGTTAGGCCGACACATCCGACTTCTGCGGGCATTTGTTGACCGGGCTAACCTTCCCGGTAACTTAATTCTAGATTGGCATCTTTCATTGAGCATTAGTGACTGGTCAAAGTGGAATATTTGTCACCCAAATTTGAAAGCAATACAAAGAATATTTGCGACACTTTCAGACCATTCATGCATAAATGGATTCACAAAAAAATTATACCTTTAAGATTGCAATGTGATTGATTGATTAATCAAAGAATATAGATAGCTGGGAATATTTTCCAGATCTCCAAATTATCTTTTCTGAATATTTAAAAAAAATAGAAATACAAAACATAAAGTATTCTAACACAATAAACATTTGCAATATCCATATACTTCTCCTTAAGTTAATATTTTAAAATGTTTGCATGTGTTTTGCAAAACGTTGGCAACCAGCTCCAGCCTCAAGTTGATTTGCCAGGCAATTTTATGTTCAGTAGTTTGCCATTGCTTTCTGATATATAAGTCACAACTGACTCATGATGACACACAACAATATATTACAAGTATATTATTTGTCAGCCACTGAAGAGCAGAAACAGTGCAGAACTAGCAGACCTTAGAGCAGCACTGCATGAACTATGTCAGAAATTCAAAAGCATTGTAATACAATGAATCCCTTCACATTGTAAAATACATGAACATGAAGAAGCCGGCAGACTGGCAAAGGAAGGTGGAATACTACCTCAGCCTGATATAGAAATAAACTATGATAAGATTGAGAGATTTATACGAAGCAGTTATAGAAACAAGTGGATGTCAGAGCATCCAGGCCACCAGAAAGATGATGCATATTACCAACTACAATGATGAGAAGAAGTAGTAAACTTCAGACTCTGTGCAAGAAACAACAGGCTGAAATACCACTTGTGTAATAAACTAAATATATACAAGATACTGATGGATAGAACCGTGAAACTGATAAAATGACACTTAAACATGTTGATTTATTTGGTTGTTTCGGGAGTTGAAATTTAAATATTGAGCACAACCCACTACTGGCAACGCTGATTGCATTCTGGTATGACTGGTATACTTAAACATGTATTGCAGGAGTGTCCAACATATGCAGAACAGAGAAAATCATTCTAACCTACACTCGCTTCATTTGAGAATAAACCCTTTGGGGATGTCAACAAGCTCAAGTTGACTGCTGCTTTTTTTGGACTTAAGAAGAAGAATTTGTCAGCTGAATTTTTATCAGGTAATTACAACCTGATCTGGCAAAGAAAATATTATGTAAAAAACGAGACAACTCATTTAGATATTCCTGCTTTGTTTATTAATGACCAGAAGACCAATTATAAAATCTTTAACAGTACTCTGACTGAAATATCAGAAACTTAAGGTCAAAAGGTTAATACTGACAATAAAACAATTTAAAAGACAAATTTTTGGGCTTCTGGCAAGTCGATTCTGTAGACGGCTTCTGCCAGGTTGAAGTATGCCACATACGATGCATTATCTGGCGTGGTGTCATAGTGGTAGTGCCCTCCCTGGCCGTGATCGCTGAAGCAGTGGAAGTGTTCTTGACGAAGATGCAACTTCTACAATAGATGAGTCAGAATGTCAATTCAATTTTCAATGATTTAATTAGCATTTTCAATTGAATTTTAATTTTCAATTAGTAATTTCAGTTGCAATCATATAAAATCATATCATGTGAGATGAGATGTATAAGAAATACAGCTGGAAAAACAAGAAGAGACAGAAATACAAATGACAAACCATGTATAAGTGTAGGGATAACATGCATTTGAGAATTGATAGAATTCCAAAGAAATAAATAGTTCAGACATTTACTTAGAACGGAACAAGGTCAACCAGCGGCTATAGCGTTCTACGCGAGAACATCGGTATACAAGGCGAGAGGATGACCCAGGAAGAATTGGATAGATGGAGTAAAAGAGACACTCATCATCATTAAGTGCCATGCCGGCTGGCGTAGGCGTTCATGACTTTCCACAGATTTTGGTCTTTGGTTTTCTGGATCAGCTCTGTTGATGATATTCCTCCATGTCTCAATCCTTCCAGCATAATTTCTCTTAGTCTACCTCTCCCCCCCTCGATCTTTCCAGTTGTCACGATGTTCTCCAATGCCTTTCTTCTCATCACATGAACAACGAAAGCCGTTTGTCTCTTTCTTATTGTTGTATATAATGTTCTAGTTTCATTAGCCTCTTTCAGGCAGTCGATGAGACACTAAAGAAACCAAATATGACGTTAATACAAGCAACAAGACAAGTGAAACACAGAAAACTACATCTGCCTCCTCTCTGCAACGCTTCACTGCAAAAGCAGTTGGACAAAACAAAAATTATATGTATACAATTTTAAATGAGCAATTCCTATTTCAATTACATTAAGATAAAACAAAAAACAAACTATGATAAAAGAAGAATTATGGGTATACAATTGGTGTCAATAGGTCGGTACAAAAACAGGGCTAGCACTGTATAACCAGCACCCCTCTAGGCATGTAAAAGTGTCCTTTACATACTTTTAAGAAAAACTTAATAACAACAATCATATAAACTGAAACCTCTGTCAAAACTAGCACAATGTCACACCTACCTCAGGGTCAGCAGACACAATTTCCCCGACATGGATCAAAGGAGCGTCCATTTCATAAAACCTCAACCAGCGGTCAGTCTCCTCATCTGTCTCTATCGGGGTTGTTGCAAAGTCTGGCTGCAAATACATTGACAATTACTATATATATTTGTTGTTGTCACCACAAGGTTCAATACAAGTCCTCCAGCGACAATAAAGTGCTTGGATTCCTGTACAAAAATCAACTCTGGGCCTCACAACTTGGTGTGCCTGACCTAGTCGTGAACAGTCTGTCACAGAAGTCACAACGTTTTGAAACTTCCTACTCCACTGGCATGCATCACACGCATTACTGGACCTTCATTCACTGATGAATTCCTATAGGTTTCATATCTTCACTGATCAAAAAACCTATAACAGAATGCTGCTCCTCTTTGGTGCATGTCAATGGTGGGTTGGCCATCTTTAATCTGTCCTAATGACATCACAGTGTTTGTCTGCACTGTGATATCACATGCTTAACACTATTGACATTCTTAACAATAATATTAACAGGTTACAAGACAATGGCATGGTTATTGTAATTTCTATCACACTTTTAAGGTTTTTATGTGAAGCCCCCTCGTATGTATCATACTGTGCCCTGCCAACTGATATAGGTGTTCATATCTCTCCACACATCTCGGTCTTTGGTGTTCTGGATCAACGGTGTTGATATTCCCCCAGCCCACTGTCTCATTCCATCCAGCATCATTTCACCCGGTCTGCCGCTTTTCTCATTGACCTTTCCAGTTGTCACAATGTTCTACAGTGCCTCTCTTCTCATCAAATGACCAAAGAAAGTTGTCTCTTTCTTATTGTTGTATATAATGTTCTAGTTTCATTAGCCTCTTTCAAGCAATCGTTGTAAATTACTGTAGCCGTCCCAGAAATTCAGAATATTCATCTCAGGAACCACATTGTGTTGCTTCCCACTTCTTCCTAATTTGTTCATTTACATTCCAAGGTTCACTGCCATACAGCAAAACTGGTTCTATATAGCATTTCAACACTCCTGTTATTACATTCAATGATAGTGACTTATTGCATAAGATACTTTTCATAGTATTATACATACGCACGCGCACACACACACACAATTCTTCTTCTTCTTCAGCATTCCGAGCCATTGAGGTTCATTGCTGCAGATACAAGCCATCTCCATTCGTCGTAAGAGAGAGAGAATGGGTGAGAGTGCATGAGAAAGTGAATGAGTGAGAGTGAGTGAGTGTGTCTGTTTGCTTGTCTGTGTGTGCAAGTAAGAGAGTGAGTTAGTGTGGTTTAGAGAATGAGTGAGGGTGAGTGAGAGAGAGAGAGAGTAAGAGAGTGAGTGTAAATGGGAGAGTGAGTGAGAGATTGAGTGAGAGTGAATATGTAAGTATGTGTGAGTGTAAGAGAGGGCGAGTGTGAGTGAGTGCGTATAAGCAAAAGAGAGTGAGTGAGAGAGAGGGAGAGAATGAGACAAATGAGAGAGTTAGTGTGTCAGTGTGCTTGAAAGAAATATAAATAGAGAGAGAGAGAGAGAGAGAGAGAGAGAGAGAGAGAGAGAGAGAGAGAGAGAGAGAGAGAGAGAGAGAGAGAGAGAGAGAGAGAGAGAGAGAGAGAGAGAGAGAGAGAGAGAGAGAGAGAATGCTGAGTGCAAGCATGTCATTATGCCATATTTTTTTTTCTGTATCCTCATCTTTCATATTAACATTTTTACTGCCAATTGAATTTAACATGCACTGCTTATTTCATCATGTTTATGTCAATTCCAGGAATTATATTACTGAATTGCACCACTTATTTTTTTTTTTTTACGTTACACAATGTATAAAATATTTTCATCACCACTTTCCATATTTTCCATGTTGTCAAATTTTCCCTCCCCCCAATATTGAATGTTCTTGTGAGGATGCTCACGATAGTCGACAGTGTGTGCGTGTGAAAAGCGTGGGAGTTTATTCATATTAGTTTTAGTGATTATGTGTGGCAGCGTGTATGTGTGTGGATGGATGGGTGTGTGTATGTGTGTGTGTGTTTATATGTGTGGATGTATGTGTGTGTGGATGTATGTGTATGTCTGTATGTGTGTATAGGTGTATGTGTGTTTTCATGTGTGTGTGCTTGTGTGGTGTATGTCTGTACATGTGCCTATGTGTGCGTACATGTGTGTTTATATGCATGTGCGTGTGTATATGTGTGTATGTGCATGTGTATATGTGTGTATGTGCATGTGTATATGTGTGTGTGTGCGTATGTATATGTGTGTATATGTGTGTATGTGCATGTGTGTATGTTTGTGTATGCATATGTGTGTGTATGTCCGTGTAGGTATGCGTATGTTGTATGTGTACATGCATGCAGTGTATGCAAGAGAGTGTTGGTGTGTATGAGGCATGTGTGTGTGTGTCTTGGGGATGTGTGTGTGGGGGGGATGTATGTGTGGGAGATGTATGTGTGAAGGGGTTGTGTGTGGGTGGGTGAAGGGATGCGTGGTCGGTGGGGTGTGTGGGTGAGGGATGTTTGGTTGATTGTTGGAAGTGTGGGGGTGTTGGTGGGTGAGGATGTGTGTGTGAATGGGTGTGTGGGACATGTGTGTGGGTTGTGGATTGGTGTGGGGATGGGTCTGTGTAGGTGGGGTAATTGTGGGTGGGTGGAGGATGTATGTGTGGATGGTGAGTGTGTTTGAAGGTGGAGATGTGTGGGTGGGTGAGGAGATGTATGTGTGTGTGGGTGAGGGAAGTGTGGGTGGGGATGTGTATGGGGTATACGTGTGGGGGATGTGTGTGTGAGGGTGGGTTAAGTGTATATGGGTGGGTGTTGTGTTGGAGGGGAGATGTGTGTGGATGAGGGATGTGTGTGTGGGTAGGTGGGGTAGGTGTGATTGGGTATGGAATGTGTGGGTGGGTAAAGGATGTATTTAAGGGTGGGGGATATGTGCTTAGCTGGGTGGATGGGGTGTGAATGTGGGTGGGTAGATGGGATGTATGTGTTGATGGGTGTGTGGGGTGTGTGTGGGTGTCAGTAGTTGAGGGATGAGTACATGAGTGGGTGGATACATGTGGGAGATGAGTGTATGGGTGGGAGATGTGTGTGTGGGTGGGAAGATGTGTGGGGTGAGGATGTGTTAGGGTGATGAGGGTGTGTGTGGGTGGGAGGTGTGTGTTTGTGGATGAGGGATGTGTTCATGGGTGGGGATGTGTGTATGGGTGAGGAGATGTTTGTGTGAGCGTATGGGTGGGGTGTGTGTGGGCAGGGATGTGTGGTTAAGGGATGTGTGATTGGGGGATGGGTGGGTTAGTGTGTGTAGGTTGGAGGTGGGGATGTGTGTGGGATGTGTGGGTAGGTGGGGGATATTGTGTGGGTGAGGGATGTATGAAAGTGGGGGATGTGTGGGTGGATGATAGGTTTGTTTGTGGGTAGGTGCATGATGTGTGGGTTGGCAGGGATATGTGTGTGTGTAGGTGGGGATGTGTGGTTGGGGGATGTGTGTTTGACTGTGTGGGTGGGTGGGTGCATGTATGTGTGCCTGGGGGTGTGTGTGGGTGTGTGAGGGATATGTGTGGGTGGAGGATATGTGTGTGTGGGTGGGAGATGTGTGTTTGGGGAGATGTGTGTAGGTGGGGAATGTGTGTGGGTTTGGGATGTGTTGGTGGGGGATAGATGGATGGGGCATGTATGTGTGCCTGGGTGTGTGTGTGGGTGAGGGGTGTGGTTGGGTGAGGGATGTGTGGGTGGATGGGGTATGTGTCTCATAACATGGTAATATGCATTGTTTATGTTTACAACATTCATTTGACAATGTTGTTTTCCTATGTGAATGTATTATGCATTACTGTTGAACGAAAGATGAGTGATTGGAAGGGCCGAATGTAAGACGGGCATGTGTGCCCAATTTGTTACCCTTTGAAAATAAAGTCCGTTCGTTCGCTGGTTGACCTTCTCTTGCCAGTCGCTGATTCCAAGTGCTTGTAGGTCTGTTTGTATATTATCTCTCCACCATCTTCTTGGTCTACCTCGGGGTCTACGGTCATTTATTTCCTGAGTGTAAGCAAGTTTTGTTTCCCTATTATCTTCCAGTCTTTCTATAAGCCACAGCCATTGCAGTCTTTTAGCCTTCATGATACCAGTGATTAATGGGGACTTAGATCATAAATGTCTTTGTTGCTTCTTCTTTTCCACTCTCCACTCTGTGTATCCCTAATGGGCCCAAGGATGCGTATTAAGACTTTGTTCTCAAAGGTTTGTAACAAGGCTTCGTCTCCTTTAGTTGTACTCCAGATTTCAGAGCCATACAGCACAACTGGTCTAATCAGTGTTTTGTATATTGTGATCTTGGTGTTATGAGACACACACACACACACTGTTCCACAAAAAAAAAAGAAGAAACGCATAGCTATCCGAGGGTATGGTTTTAAGAGTCTAAGTAAAATTTGTTGGTGCTAGGGTATATAAAAACCAGCCTCAAATGTTCTTTATAGTGTCAAATGTACGTGTTGACCTGAATTGCGTTCGGTTTTTGTAATCGTTACAATGCAGTGGTCAATAGTGTTTATGATAAATTTTTTTTTACCACAGCTCATGATGCGTGCATGTGAAAGCAACAACATTTGGGGTGAATACTATTCACTGACTACGCAACTGAAACCCTATAAAAGGATAACGCTACACAAAACAATTAAGTTCATTTTTAAGCAAACATCTATGGCGTCTCTATCGATAAATTTAAGGGGCATTGCTGTTGGCCGACTGCATGCCGACAAAAGTCAAAGTCAGGTTGCCAGGCAACATGCATCAGAGTACCATCAGTTGACTTTGGCACCGGTTCCAAGCCTCTGGCTCAGTTGAAGACTGGCATCGCAGTGGACATCTTAGAGTGGCAACAGCAGCAGATGATTGCTTTATTCGGCTTCGTTACCTCAGAGACAGGTTTACAACATCTTCCTCAACTGCCCAGCTACTGCCTGCGGGATGTCATGTGTCTGATCAAACTGTCCGGAATAGACTGCATGATGCTGGACTTTGGGCACAACACTGTCAAAATTGACTTCTTTAGGCTAACTGTGATGGGACACCTCTGTCAGCATCAGAATTTCACAAGTTTGAAAGGAATTAAAGAGTTCACAAGAAAAGGATAAAAATGCAAGTGTAAAGGAAATATTGATAAATACATTTTGGCTGCGCTATAACTCTAGTCTGAGGAAACTTTGATGTCCAGATCAAACATAAGGCCCAGACTAACTGGAGCCAGGCGGCTTTTCTATCAAAGGTTGAAATTTCAGCAGAAGAGAAGGGAAAGGAGAGGTGTGACCTTCCCACTTCATTAAAAGTCGGTTAACAGTCATAAAAGTCCAGATGTAGTGGAGACGGGGAAAATATTTGAAGTACAGCAAACAGGGCGGAATAGGAACAGATGCCTAACACCATATGCTCAGTCTAACATGTGAAAAAAAATGGCAATTTAGGAAGATAAAGAAAGCCAGAATGTAACAGCCGATTGAAACTTTTGCATGTCATAACGTCACGTACATTCCATGGGAAGTGGCATGAAGCATTGTTTTAGACACGTGGCGGGGTGTCGGTCAAAGTGATTGACAGATGCAACTACAGCCCATGAGGAATGAAGAGGAGAGGCTAAAAGAATTACGGACTTGAGACGTCCCGGTAACCTGTCTAATGTGGAAAATAGGTGGAGTTAATGAATACGGGACATTGATACTTAGCTCATGTGGAAAGGGGAGCAGTGAAGACAGAAATCTCATCATGGACAAACAGAATAGTTAACAACGAGCATGGCCAACCAGACTTAAGACGCAATCACAATAGCGAACAAGGGAAGCCAGAATTTTAATTTCTGGTAAGAGATTATCACCTCATTTTGTTACTCCAATGTGAAGTCTTGTGACAGAATTTCCTAGCTAACCTCAGGTAATACCAACAAAAGTTTGATCTGTTAGTCTGCTGTTTGAGGCTTGTGTTAGTTTTCTGTTTCACATTTTTCTCTTCCAAACTTCAAGCATGTGGATTTTCTGTGTTATTCATTGTTCCAGCTAAAGCCTTTATTATTCCACTGTGAACTTTGTTTTCTTCTTCTTTCATTTGCTATTTGGTTGTCTGATTTGTTGTATGTGATAATTTGGAGAAATCCAACATTATCCAAGCCAAATGAGTGTGTGGCTTATTCAGGTACAGGAGATAAATTTAGATTCATCCTGTATGAGGTCGACACACAATGGAGACTGACTACTTAGGAGAAATTCCTGAGAGCAAACAGTCTATTGATAGCATCCAGAATCATGTGGTTGTTTGGACCAACACATTTAATGCCTACCATGATTGTTGTGAAACCACTTGGAGGGAGGAATGGCACCAGTTCACCTTGTCTGCATGAGGGCAGACATGACTTAGGACACTTTTTTCCAGACAGGCGCAGGGAAGACCTTTCAAATGTTCGACAGGAATGTGCGACCGAAGCCCTTCTGACAAGACGGAATGAATGAAATAGAAAAGGAGAGAGTAAGTAAGGTGAACTTATATGGGAAACACTCCATTACATAGGTGGGGATGAATATGTATATGTTTTGAGCTATAGATGTTCTGAATTGTTTTATGAATATATACATATATATTTATTTAGAAATTATATATGCTTATGTAACATGCATGTCTGTATTCATGCATATCCGTACATGCATATATATATATATATGCGTATACATGCATATCCGCATTCCAGCGTAAAACAACGTGGCGCTACTCTAGAAATCCTGGTTTACAGGAATGACATTGTAGCGCTCCAGGAGACGAGACTGGGTGATCAGCTACTCCGAATTGCCGGCTTCAAATGTTTGTACAACAGGTGACATCTGGGAATGGCGATTCTCATTCGCGATAGCATGGTGGCGTCAGAGCTAGACATGTTCAGTTGGGACAGTGACGATATACAAATACAGGCATTAAGAGTTCAATCCAGTCTACCATTCGTGTTGGTTAATGTTTACGCCCGCAACGCGAGTATGGATTCTCAGAAGTGGCAGTGCTTAAGTGACATTTTAGGCCACAAGAGAAATGTTATTTTATGTAGCGATTTCAACGCTAAAGGTAGATCATGGGGAAACATTTCCTCCAACACACAGGGGGAGGAGCTTGAGACTGCACTTGAAACCAGGTGATGAAGACAGTGCTATTGATCTGGCGCTGGTTTCTCCTTCACTCACTACAGTGTGTAGATGCGGTGTCCTAGGTCACCATGGCAGCGGCCAACACCCTTGCAGCATATTGGTGGAGAAAGACAGAACCAGGCAGCACAAGCTAACGGTCAAGACTTTCCAGTATGACAGTACAGGGCAAGATGTGGTGAGTAGAATAAGACGTGACAAGCACAGAAAGCTTCAGAGCAGGAAAAAAAGGTGAGAGCAGGAAAAAAAGGTGGGAGCAGCCACCTTGGTGGAATTTTGAGGTGGAGAAGGCTTGGGTGGATAAGCGAAGTGCTGTAAGGAGATGGAAAAATGCCAAGAAGAACACAGCTGGCCATCCTAGTCCCTGTATGCACTTAGAAAGAGAGATGCACACAAAAGTAAGCTATTTAAAAAAAACTGGTCAAGGTGGTTAAAGGTGAAAAATGGGCAGAGATGTGTCAAAGTGTAAGCACAGACAAGTCACTGAAATTGTTCAGGTGACTACATAAAAGCATGAGTGGGGTAGTCAAGAATAAGAGCATTTCTGACTTCCAAGGTGCTGACCTCACCTGGCAGAAGACTGACGTGAACAAGGGCAAAGCCCTCTTTGAACGCTATCGAGAGCAGAGTAACCAGACAGACATGAGAGGCTGAAATCTTGCCAAGGAGGTCACCTCAGACAGGTGTAAGGCCCAGAACACTTCGGATGAAGACACAGTGACAGTGAAAGAAATCAAGGCTGTGCTTCGACGATCAAAAAACAACGCTCAAAAGCCTGATGGCATAAGATATGACGACATCAATAGGTGTACTGACAATGAGCTGGAGAAACTAGCAGACATGTACAACAACAGTATAGGGAGCGCTAGCATCAAGGAGGAGTGGTTACACAGCTATCTGATTCCCTTGCCGAAGCCTGGCAAAGACCACACAAATTCAGGGATATCGAGTTATTACCATGCAGAATACAATATGCAAGCTGCTGGAGAAGGTAATTGCCAGGAAAATATCAAGCCAGCTAGAGAGGCAAGGTGTTTTCCCACCTACCCTGGGTGGGTACCGTCCAAAAAGAGAAACCTGGACCAATGCAGCAGTTTTTGCC
Source organism: Cepaea hortensis (assembly GCA_963921405.1). Classification (NCBI taxonomy): domain Eukaryota; kingdom Metazoa; phylum Mollusca; class Gastropoda; order Stylommatophora; family Helicidae; genus Cepaea; species Cepaea hortensis. Next base: position 385,254,860 of record OY992876.1, read on the forward strand.
CATGATGTCTATGAAGGTTTCCACTCAGGCATTGAAACCTTTGCTGCAGCGATTGACCTTGAGGATGCGTACAACAAAGTACTATTGGATTTTTTAATGGTTCAGCTTCTTGAACTCAAAATAAGTCCATTCCTCCTTAGTTGGATCGCTGCAGCCCTCTTCCAACGGAAAGTAGTTTGTAGATGTGGCAGTTGGACTTCGGAACCAACAACAATATATCCTGGCCTACCACAGGGATCACCATTATCTCTGGTACTGTTTAACACCTACACAGTGAGAATCACCAGTGAGCAGATCACTGGACATGGCAGGACATTGTCATATGCCGATGATGTTTTAGTGTATCGTCAGGGTAAGGATAGAGAGCAGGTTGCTGTGGAACTACAAACCAAACTTAATCGCATAAGTACTTGGTGTGATCAAGCTGGGGCAATGGTCAACCCAACAAAGGTAACAGTGACTTGGTTCTCGTTGAATAATTATATTGTCAATACTTCAACACCAACCGTAAAGCTGTGTTCAGAGACGGTGGAAAGAACGCAGGCAATGAATTATCTGGGGATACGGTTTGATCGAAGCCTTGCTTATAATGAGGACATAGACCAGGTGATAACAAAGACCAAGCGGATTTTGGCTGCGATGCGGGTGATGGCGGCAGCAAACTGAGCAGCGGCAGCAAACTGTGAGCAGCGCCATCTATGTCTTCTGTATGAGGGGCTGGTCATGTCTGTTTTTGAGTACGCGATGGCAATCCTGACTCTCAGCCGTAAGCAGATAGAAATGATGGAAAGGATACAGAATGAAGCTATGCACATTATTCTTGGATGTACAAGAAATACAGCATGCAGGGCGATGCGCTACCTTCTTGATTTTCCAACCATTGAAGACAGAATACAAGTTTGCAGAGCACGCGCCTACCTCAGAGTTAACGCAAACACACAACATCCACTGCATAGTGAAATTATGAAGGTGAAGGGCAGCAGGTTAAAAAGAGGATGGTCGTGGATGGATCAAGCCGAAGACATTCTTCAACAGCTGTGTTCACTTGAGGTCTTAGAGCCTGGCAAGGAGTGGGTGCAGGTGCGAACAGATTTCTGCACATCCTTTTCAGTTTGCATCCAACTAGATAGAAAATGCAGACAAGAAAACCTCGCTGCTGTGGAGGCTGAAGTACAAGCGTTGATTTTTGAGAATTCGCTAGACGGTGATGCTGTCATCTACACAGATGGATCGGTCGTCTGACATGTGAGAAGTTCATGGGCCTTTATGGCTCCGTCCGGAGGGAGAATTGTGAAGGAGGACTCTGGTGCTTTTGTTGAGACCACAAGTAGCCTGACTGTGGAAGTCATGGCAGTAAGTAAAGCAATAGCATGGCTCGAGACACAGACATTCACTAGGGCATGTTTCCTTAGCGACTCAATAAGCATGCTCAAGAGGATAGAGGTGGGGTGGATCCGAAGATAATGGTTGCTGCCTCTGGAGCAGTCTCGGCTTGCAAAGATTAGTTTCATCTTTGTGCCAGGGCATGCAGGAGTACAACGAAATGAGCGGGCTGACAAGCTTGCAGGTAAGGCTACTGTAGAGGGCGGACGTGCCATGGACCAGGCTGACATTCTGAATGCTCTACGAGAAGTAAGATTTTTGCGAGAACCAAGTGATGACTGTGAATCTACAACCATGGCCAGACTGCGAGAACAGCAAATTAAAAGAGGGGTGGCCAAACAAGAACACTACACAGGAAGCCGAAGAAGATTGATAAACTAACACAGAACTGGTGTCGTTAGCCACTACAGCGGGATTTGCTGAGGAGGGGATCCGAGCACTTATGAACTGAATGGTTCGATGTGCAATGAGGATGATGTGTCGACTAACTAACTAACATGCATGTACATTATGCGATGAATGTATGTTTACATGAATGTATACCCATATGTGTTTTTAGATGTGTAGATGTAGATATTACCCATCTCTGTTCGTTTCATTCCAGCTCTCTTAGGAGCCATGGACAGTAAACAACTCATATCAAGGAGTGACTGAACCTAGTGAAGAGATCAATTTGGACTCCAAGCTGACAGTGAACTGCATCTCACCGAGGAAAGCATGACCTATGTGCCCTCACAAGTTGAGTTATGTGTAACATCATTATAATCATCATCATCACATTATCATCAGGAATAGCAATAATAAACACAGTTGTTGCATTTTAAACTCAGTTTATCCGTATAAATTCTAAAGGTCTATAAATGTTTGTGTAGTTTAAATAAGTACACACATTGTTAAATCATTTAGTGGGGGTTCGAAGATATATTCCAGGAGTAGATTACATCAGGGAGGTACCTCGCCTATGCAGCCTTCAAGTAACAAGTGTATTCTGCATATCATAATTCCTCTTTCTCATTCCTGTTGATACCAAGAACAGCTAAAGCTATTTTAATTTCAACGAGCCATTTCTTGGCTGTTTTCTTGAGTATCAGATTAACAGTCATTTGTTCCACGTTTTCTCTCTGGGATCTGGGGTGGTAATTAGTGCTTTCTGACAGAGGAAAGGGATCTCAAACTGCACCCAAAACTAAACACCAGTAGAAGAAAAGGACTTTTGACTGAGGGGTTGCCAACTCGGGATCTAACCCCAGCCAATTTGAAGACACTAACCAGCATCATCCCTGGCAGCAGACAACCAATGGAGATGTGTCTGGTTTAGTGACGAATGTTTCTTTTTGTTGCAGCATCATGATAGTCAGAGAAGGGTCTACCGTGGGTGAAATGAATGTTTTGCTCACAATTGCGGTAATGAAGCTCCGCTGCATGGTGGTGGAGGTGCAATGGTGTGGGGAATGATCAGTTACAGCGGAAGGAGTCAATTGGTTCACATTGAAGGAGGCTTTAGTGCGCCACAATACGTCAATGAAATTCTTCGACCACATGTCCTTCCACTTTTGGCTATTCAAAGGTCTGTGTTTCAACAGGACAATGCCAGACCCCATTGTGCACGGTTGACCATGCAGTTCTTGACTGCCAACAACATTCTCACCCTTCCTTGGCCATCCCTGTCTCCAGACATGAGTCCGATTGAGCGCCTGTGGGATGAGCTGCATAGACGTGCTTGTCGCCAAGATGTTTCTCCAGCCTATTGTCGTGACCTGTTGCAGGCACTCCAGGAAGAGTTGGTAGCCATCCTACAGGCCCACATCAAACGTCTGATGGCATCTATGCCCAGGAGATGCCAGTCGCCAATCGATGCAAGAGGAGGCCAAACATCATACTAACAGGAAAGCCCATACGCCTAAAAATTCTTGTGATCCAGATGCTAAACAATTGTCATTTGATTGGCTGAACCCTAAGGTATTCTTGTGTGTAATTTGAACAATTAACTCATTACATTAAAACAGTTTTTGAATATAAAAATTATGGCTATGTGTGTGCTTTTGATAGTTATGCGTTGATTTTTTTTGATAGGGGACTTCTGATGATGATTGGAAGCCTCCTGTAGAGTTTGATCTGTGGCAGTTTTAAATCACTGAAGAGCAGATAAATGTAACATATGCCAAGAAGAAGAAGAAGAAGAAGAAGAAGAAGAAGAAGAAGAAGAAGAAGAAGAAGAAGAAGAAGAAGAAGAAGAAGAAGAAGAAGAAGAAGAAGAAGAAGAAGAAGAAGAAGAAGAAGAAGAATAAAGAGAAGAAGAGGAAGCAGGAAAAGAAGGAAAAGAATAAGGAGGAGGCGGAGGAGGAGAAGAAGAGGAAGAAGAAGACTACCATTAATACTAATAATAACAAGATTCTGATAAGAATAAAAGATTTGGAAACACCGAACGGGAATGGACTCAAACCCAATCCTAATATCAAACAACTTACCATGACGTGAATGTTGGCCTTTCCAGTCTGAAGCAAGAACGTGCCGGCTATTCCAACTGCCTTGTCATCGTAGTGTGCTGTCAACGTTTTGTGAATACAGCTGACAAAATTCTCGCTTCCAGTCCTGTTTTTTACTTTGATTTCCAGAACCTGTCGAAAGTCAGTGTTTTATGATTACTTATACTTGACCTGGGTCTGTCAGGCAGCTAATAAACTCATTATTTGTGAATGAAATATTATATTTGGGTATGTAAGGCAAGATAAAAAGAAATCATTTGTTAAATGAAATGTTAGACTTAAATATGTAAGGCAAGAAAGAATTAAATCATCTCTGAAATGAAATCCTATATTTGGGTATGCAAAATAACAATGGCTATATCAAATAAAAATAACAGCAAAATGTGATATAACAATAGAAGAGAAAATGCTTCACCACGTTGATAAATTTAAATACTTACAGGCATTTATAACATCAGATGGAAGATGCACAACAGAGATTAAGAGCAGAATAGGTCAAGCAAAAGCTGCATTTCAGAAAATGAAAAGTATCCCATGCAATAAATCACTATCATTGAAAGAAAGTAAGTCAGTGTTGAAATGTTATATAGAACCTGTTGTGCTGTATGGCAATGAATTATGGAACATGAATGAATAAATTAAAAAGAGCTTGGAAGCAACAGAGATTTGGTTCCTGAGACGAATGTTGCCAATACCTTGGACTGCCTGAATAACTAACAATGATTGCCTGAAAGAGCCTAATTAAAGCAGAACATTATACACAGCTATAAGAAAGAGACAAACAGCTTTATTTGGTCATACAATGAAAAGTGAGACATTGGTAATTATCGTGATGACTGAAAATATTAGTGGGGAAAGAGGCAGAGGCAGACAGATAAATGATGGTGGATGGACTGAGACAGTGGTATGGTGGAATATCATCAGCAGAATTGATCCTGAACACCAAAGACCGAGATCTGTGGAGAGACACGAGCACCTACGTCAGCTGGCAGGGCACTTGATGATGATGATGATGAGACAAGGATAAACCCATCACATGTGACACAAAATGCTAGAGGACAAATGCCAGCTTTACAAGAAGATAGAAGGAAATGATGGCATCAGAAATGTTATAGAAATTAGTAAACGGATGAAAAAATCCTTAGAAGTCTTGGGGAATGTGGTTTTATAGAAGAATGCTGAAAATTCATTCCTCAGCCAAAATGAGCAATCTGGATATTTTGAGGAAGGCTAAGTTGCAAAGACAACTTATCACAAACATTAGAAAGAGGCAATCATCATGTTTTGCCACATTATGAGACAACAACAACTGGAACATGTTGTGACAACCGGAAAAATGTGTGGTCTGAGAGAGAGGAAGACTGTGAGAAAATTCTTGACAGTCTTGTGTCATTTCACGGAAGAGAATCAACACAAGAACTGATCCACGCCATCGGAGATCGCAATTTTAGGAGAAGCATGATCGCCCACACCAGCTGGCACTGGATAACGATAGGCATCATTCTCTGGACTGAAGTTATAAATAAACAACAACGTGGTTTAAGAATCTTTTAAGAAAGAAGCCCAACCCACCACTTTGTGCTTACAGTCCAAGAGGGTCAAGATATAGCACTAGAGCAAGAGTAAGGATCAGATGGACATGTATCAAGGGTACAGTACACAAACACAAAAGCAATGCAGTCCACGTTACACATTTGGCTCAAGACTGAATACAAAAACATCAACTTCCCTCCATGTGTAATGAGGACCAACAGTCACCATTCACTAGAGGATTGCCTGGTTGGCTGGTGAACTCTCTGCAAGACCAGGTTTGAACTCCGAAGTTGAATGAATAGGGGTTTAGGTCGTTTGTGCCGGCTCTGTGGGGAAGGAGTTACAAAGGCAATTCATAATGCCGCAAAACATGGCAATTCATAATGCCGCATAACACGTGTGATACACAACTCCGAGCAATTTAGAAGCAGATCACCTTGATCTGTTTTCATAGAATGGTATGAATGCCTATCGTTCAGAAAGCAATGGAAAACTACTGAAAGTAAACTTGCCAAGAAATCACAAACAACCAAAAAAATGCCAGGGTTGACTGCAATGTCCTGTAAAGGATATGCAACTAACTATTTTTTTTAGGCCATTTGAGCCACAGAAATAACTGTCATCTACTGCCTACAGCACCTTCTGGTGTAGGACGGGGGGAGGGGGTGATCTTGAGCCTGAGGAATTAAGGCTGCCTGGCTAGTGCAGTCACCGTGAACTGTGGAGATTAATGTTATCTTTTTTTCCCCCCAACAGAAAAAAAATCCACACCTTACTGACAATTTGAACCTGGGTCTCCTGGAGGAGAGCCTTTAAGACCCGAAAGAAGGCAGAGAGACCTTAATACTGTGCCACAACAGCATAATAACAACTACAACTACAGTACAAGTACAATAACAACTACACCTTAATACTGTACCACTAAGATACTCCAGATGGAACTAAAGACCTCAATACAGCTGTGAAAAGAACAAAGTCAATAAAGATAGATCTCACCTGCCCAGGCTTGCCTTCGCTGAGAAGAAAGTTCCCCATGAGGCTGAACTCTCCAGAAGTTTCTTTCTCAAGTATGTACAAACCATCCTTCAGAAACAGATAATGTTAGGATACATATAATCATAATACAAACAAAGAAAGAAATAATGTAGCAATAATTAACAAAACTATCTTATTCTCTTCTTACAGTTCGAGCTGTGTGGTGTTGCCGATCACATCTGTCCATGGTCTTGCCGATCACCTCTGTCCACAGTCTTCCTCTGTATGGTGTTGCAGATCACCTCTGTCTAGTCTTCCCCTGTATGGTGTTGCCGATCACATCTGTCCACAGTCTTCCCCTGTATGGTGTTGCCAATCACATCTGTCCAGTCTTCCCCTGTATGGTGTTGCCAATCACATCTGTCCAGTCTTCCCCTGTATGGTGTTGCCGATCACATCTGTCCACAGTCTTCCTCTGTATGGTGTTGCAGATCACCTCTGTCTAGTCTTCCCCTGTATGGTGTTGCCAATCACATCTGTCCAGTCTTCCCCTGTATGGTGTTACCAATCACATCTGTCCAGTCTTCCCCTGTATGGTGTTGCCGATCACATCTGTCCACAGTCTTCCTCTGTATGGTGTTGCCGATCACATCTGTCCACAGTCTTCCCCTGTATGGTGTTGCCAATCACATCTGTCCAGTCTTCCCCTGTATGGTGTTGCCAATCACATCTGTCCAGTCTTCCCCTGTATGGTGTTGCTGATCACATCTGTCCACAGTCTTCTGTATCGTGTTGCAGATCACCTCTGTCTAGTCTTCCCCTGCATGGTGTTGCAGATCACCTCTGTCCACAGTCTTCCTCTGTATGGTGTTGCAGATCACCTCTGTCTAGTCTTCCCCTGTATGGTGTTGCCAATCACACCTGTCCAGTCTTCCCCTGTATGGTGTTGCAGATCATCTCTGTCTAGTCTTCCCCTGTATGGTGTTGCCGATCACATCTGTCCACAGTATCCCCTGTATGGTGTTGCCGATCACCTCTGTCCAGTCTTCCCCTGTATGATGTTGCCAATCACACCTGTCCAGTCTTCCCCTGTATGATGTTGCCCATCACACCTGTCCAGTCTTCCATGTACTGTCAATGTCTAATGACGATGTTCCTCTACACTAAGAAGACGTCAAACTGTCCAGCATCCTCACTTAATCTCCCCACGCATCTCTTCAACGCCAACTTTCTCATTGTCACGACATACGCCAGCTTTCTTCTTCTCGTGGCATGCCAAGAGAGAGAACATGGACTGTTTTCTTCTGACACAAGTAACCAGTTCTCTTTGTGAGCGAACTTTCTTCAAGATATCTTCCATAAAACCACATCTCTGCAGCATCCACATAATGTCTCCCAAGTGTAACAAAACTATATAATAATAACAGTAATAATAGTAAGAAGAAGCAGAAAAAAGAGGAGGAGGAGGAAGAGAATAATAATAATAAGAAGAAGCAGAAGAATAGGACAATGAAAAAGCAGAGGAGGAAGAAGCATGAGAAAAGAGGAAGAAGAAGTGGAATATGAAGAATAAGAATAGGAAGAAGAAGAGGACAATGAAGAAGCAGAAAAGGAGGAGGAGGAAGAAGAAGAGGAAGAAGAGGAGGAGGAGGAAGAGGAGGAAGAAGAAGAAGATGCAGAAGTAGTAGTAGCAGCAGTAAAAGAAGAAGAAAAAGAACAAATTACAAAAATGATTTACTTTGAACTCACCGCAACATTCACTTTGGCAATGTGAGTTTTATTATTGGCATTCTCACCCAATTTCACATTGCAGACAAGTTCACAGTTGACACCGATTTTGTGGTGTGGGCCAGCACCTGCTCCAATAATAAATGCTTCAGGCAGCTCTGCCAGATTGGCTACGCTTTGGAAGTCATAGATCTGACGAGAAATTAAGAGAATGCTTTGGAAGTCATAGATCTGACGAGAAATTAAGAGAATGCAAGTTTAAAGGCAACATTCATTTAAACACTGCATCACAACTAGAGATGAGTCGCAAAGGAAATTTGCCCAGCAGATATGGGCTAGATATTCACTGAACAAGTTGAGACAGATACTCATCATCATTTCAACTAGTGCAGGTCAGCATGGTCGAATGGATAAGAACGCGTGTTCTTAAACATCTGATGTGCTGATGCCGAGGTTAGGGGTTCAACTCCTACACCGGACAGCTGGACTAAAATGTTGACCTGTCGTTCTTGACTTGGGGACATAAATTACAAGCACCTCTGAAGTCAGAGCGGGTTCGCCTGTTGTGAGGGACACTGTTAATAGGGAAAGCTAATCCGCATGCAAAACTAAGCCCATCACTACTATAAATAGTGTGTATGGGCTACGCTTGAGTTCAAAGCGAGTGAGTGCAAAAAAAAAATTGCCAAGCTTGTGGCTCAGTACATCCAACTTTTTGGGGTTTGCTTTCCCTAACCTTTGACTGTCGGAGGTCTACCTACAAGAAAGCAGGTTTGCTTTCCCTTAACTTGACTGTCCCCAGTCTACCTACAAGCCAGCAGATTTGTTTTACCTAGCCTTTGACTGTCCCCAGTCTACCTACAGGCCAGCAGGTTTGCTTTCCCTGAACTTTGACTGTCCCCTGTCTACCTACAAGCCAGCAGATTTGTTTTACCTAGTCTTTGACTGTCCCCCGTCTACCTACAGGCCAGCAGATTTGCTTTCCCTGAACTTTGACTGTCCTCTACCTACAAGCCAGCAGATTTGTTTTACCTAGTCTTTGACTGTCCCCCGTCTACCTACAGGCCAGCAGATTTGCTTTCCCTGAACTTTGACTGTCCTCTACCTACAAGCCAGCAGATTTGTTTTACCTAGTCTTTGACTGTCCCCCGTCTACCTACAGGCCAGCAGATTTGCTTTCCCTGAACTTTGACTGTCCCCTGTCTACCTACAAGCCAGCAGATTTGTTTTACCTAGTCTTTGACTGTCCCCCGTCTACCTACAGGCCAGCAGATTTGCTTTCCCTGAACTTTGACTGTCCTCTACCTACAAGCCAGCAGATTTGTTTTACCTAGTCTTTGACTGTCCCCCGTCTACCTACAGGCCAGCAGATTTGCTTTCCCTGAACTTTGACTGTCCTCTACCTACAAGCCAGCATGTTTGCTTTCTCTAGCCTGTGACTGTCCCCAGTCTACCTACAGGCCAGCAGATTTGTTTTACCTAGCCTTTGACTATCCCCTGTCTACCTACAAGCCAGCAGGTTTGCTTTCCCTGAACTTTGACTGTCCCCTGTCTACCTACAAGCCAGCAGGTTTGCTTTCTCTAGTCTTTGACTGTCCCCAGTCTACCTACAAGCCAGCAGGTTTGCTTTCTCTGAACTTTGACTGTCCTCTGTCTACCTACAAGCCAGCAGGTTTGCTTTCCCTAGCCTTTGACTGTCCTCTGTCTACCTACAAGCCAGCAGGTTTGCTTTCCCTGTCCCCTGTCTACCTACAAGCCAGCAGGTTTGCTTTCCCTGTCCCCTGTCTACCTACAAGTCAGCAGGTTTGCTTTCCCTGTCCCCTGTCTACCTACAAGCCAGCAGGTTTGCTTTCTCTAGCCTTTGACTGTCCTCTGTCTACCTACAAGCCAGCAGGTTTGCTTTCTCTAGCCTTTGACTGTCCTCTGTCTACCTACAAGCCAGCAGGTTTGCTTTCCCTGTCCCCTGTCTACCTACAAGCCAGCAGGTTTGCTTTCTCTAGCCTTTGACTGTCCCCTGTCTACCTACAAGCCAGCAGGTTTGCTTTCTCTAGCCTTTGACTGCCCCCTGACTACCTACAGGCCAGCAGGTTTCTTCTTCTTCTGCGTTCATCCAGAGTTTTTTTTTCGGACGTGACTGCGTTGAGCCTGTTTACAGCAGAGCTGCATTCTTGCGCCGTTAGGCCGACACATCCGACTTCTGCGGGGGCCAGCAGATTTGCTTTCTCTAGCCTTTGACTGTCAGTTTAAAATTACCCTGGTAGACAATTGGAATTACTGTGCGAATATGTGTATACTTCAGCTTGAAGGATTTATCTAGTTACTTTACTCTATGTTGTATGAATTCTGCAGTATTTACCTGACGAGATGCAGTGAAAAATTCCAGGCAATAAATCATGCAATCTATTGTTTGCGTCTTCGTTATTCAAATTTCAGTATAGTTCTTAGAGCTAAGGAACGTATGCACAATACCAGTATAGTTCTCAGAGTTAAGGAACATGTGCACAATATCAGTATAACTCTCAGAGTTATGAGAACATGTGCACAATACCAGTATAGTTCTCAGAGTTAAGGAACATGGACACAATACCTGTATAACTCTCAGAGTTAAGGAACATGGACACAATACCAGTATAACTCTCAGAGTTAAGGAACATGGACACAATACCAGTATAACTCTCAGAGTTAAGGAACATGGACACAATACCAGTATAACTCTCAGAGTTAAGGAACATGGACACAATACCAGTATAACTCTCAGAGTTAAGGAACATGGACACAATACCAGTATAACTCTCAGAGTTAAGGCACATGTGCACAATACCAGTATAACTCTGAGAGTTAAGGCACATGTGCACAATACCAGTATAACTCAGAGTTAAGGCACATGTGCACAATACCAGTATAACTCTGAGAGTTAAGGCACATGTGCACAATACCAGTATAACTCTGAGAGTTCAGGCACATGTGCACAATACCAGTATAACTCTGAGAGTTAAGGCACATGTGCACAATACCAGTATAACTCAGAGTTAAGGCACATGTGCACAATACCAGTATAACTCTGAGAGTTAAGGCACATGTGCACAATACCAGTATAACTCTGAGAGTTAAGGCACATGTGCACAATACCAGTATAACTCTCAGAGTTATGAGAACATGGGCACAATAATGTCTCTCACTTTGTTTTTCTGTGGCCAGGGCTTGAGGTAGTCAGGACCTCCGATGTCCACGATACGAGGCTGGCCACTCAAACCTGGTGATTAGAGAACACATATGAACATTGTTATTAGCAAAACTGATGGCACAGCAGTTTCTAGAAAAACACAAATTCAATATTCTTTATATATAGTAAAATAAAAGCATTTGCACCTTTCAGCCGAAACATGCAACTTTTTCCTAGCATTTGCTAAGCAGATTAGCCTTCACTGGTAATTTTGCAGGAAATTCAATGGTCTCAGAGTTATGATGTCACCTTTGCCCTTCCATCTACAGGCAGTGCACACCGACAGGCCTGTGCAGACCAGCATAATTGCAGGTTGGCCCTCAAGGTAAAGTAGGGGCAGAACATGGGCATTCCCAGCCATCCTAGGAAGCTTTCCATAAATTTAGAGTTGACACACAATGCTCTTGTACTGGGTTTACTCAAAGAATTATCACATCCTGCACATGGTTTTTTAATTTTTAATTTTAATGTTGCATATCTCTTGCAGAACGTTCCAGTCAACACCAGCAATTTTCAGCTGCTGTTGATGTACTAGGCAAGTTTTTACGTTCATTAGTTTGCCATTGCTTTCTGAACGACCGGCTCCCTACCAACACGTTGTAACGCAACGCGACACTGTCTGCTGCACAAATTGGTCACGGCTGCATTTTGAACACCTGGTAAGAGGCTCATGAACCACGTTCGCAAGCCTTCGGCCACGGAGACCTATGGTTGCTTATCGTAATTTGTGTATACCCTGTCTCCTGTTCATTACAAGCTGCACTGTTAAAAATCAGAAGATGTAATCAGTATATTTGAGACTTTGAAGACCTCCATACAATTAGTGCCTTTAGCCATCTGAATGTGTCAGAGCAAATATAGCAGACTGATTACACACATCAAGAAAAAACAGTCCATATTTTTTGGGCTTGTCATGAGAAGGGGAGCTTATCATCACAATGGGAAAGTTGGAGAGCAGGAGGAGACCACAAGAGAAGATGTTGGATAGTTTGCCAACATGGCATGGAGGAACACTGTTATCAGAAATGACTGACAGCACAAGGACAGAGGGCTGTAGACAGCAAGGTCATCTGCATCACACAGTATTCATTCATTCAGTAGCATGTCCTTTGCAGAACCTCGCTCACATAACAACCTTCTGGAAAACCTCTCGATCATAAGCAAGATGTCCCGCTTCCGACACACCCATCTAGAGATCATCCGCCACATCCTGCACCCATCTTCTCTTTGGCCTTCCTCTTTCTCTCTTCCCAGGTATATACCCCTCCATTATTGTTCTCTCCAAACTTTCGTGATATTTCAAGTGACCAACATATTTCAATTTTCTTTGTTTTATCTTCTTTAATAGCCAACTGTCTTCAATATTCAGCTCTTGAAGTATTGATGCATTTGTTCTTTTCTTTATCCAAGATATTATTAGAAATCGTCTATAACATGTATGTATATTCCAAGGAATGTATGCGCTGTTCAGCTTGTTTAGTACGTGTCCAGGTTTCACAGGCGTATGATGCAATGGGAAAGATGCATGCTCTTAAAAATCTAATCTTTGTAGTTCTATCTGTCCCACTCCACAATTTATTCAGTATCACACAGCATGGACTATACAAATAAATGTAGCAGACTAGAGTCAGTCTGGATATTTTCTTCAAGTTTGTGAAACGTGCATGTGAAGCAAGGTTTTTCTCTCGCAGCACCGATAATCCATTTAGCGGACGGCAGATGGTGGGCATTTTAATCTAATTGTCATTTAGTAGGAAAGTTACACTTGGTGGACATTTTAACCTAACTGTCATTTAGTAGGAAAGTTACACTTGGTGGACATTTTAACCTGTCATTTAGTAGGAAAGTTACACTTGGTGGACATTTTAACCTAACTGTCATTTAGTAGGAAAGTTACACTTGGTGGACATTTTAACCTATCTGTCATTTAGTAGGAAAGTTACACTTGGACATTTTAACATATCTGTCAAATTAGTAGAGTACACCTTTGACTGATATAATTGACCCATGATTTGGGGGTAGGCTGATGAGTGCCAGAAGCTTTTCTACATCATAGTCTGTGATCACTGCATCTCTTAAGACCACCAACTCCAAGACACAGATGGCTCCACTGAGACCTAAGATGGCTTTAATTCATGGTGTTGTCACAAGAAAGTTAGAGGGCAGGAGAAGATCATGAGAGAAGATGCTGGACAGTTTAACACAGATCGGAGGAACATTGGTATCAGAAATGTATGATGAGGACATGCGACAGAAGCCATGCATTGGGTTGTATGAAACCAGCACAGAGCTCGCTGGTATCTAAGATGTGGTACAGAATATTCCTTTATGCGCATTATAAAAGCCTTACCTTCATACTAAGAAATCACTCTACAACACAATCTTCCTACCAACTCTATGCTACCAATGCCAAACCTGGATAATGACAGAAAAAGAGAAAAGAAACATCACAACAGAAATGAGATTCCTGAGAAGAATACTCAATGTATCAAGAAGAGAGAATATCAGAAATGAAGAAATCAGGACTAAAGTGGGGGTTACAGCAGCACTAGATTTTATTAGAAAGCAGCAAGTCAAATGGTTTGGCCATGCAAGTAGGTTACCAGTCAACAGCATACCACAACAAGCAATGATGTACAGACCTCAGGGAAGCAGAGGAAGAGGCCGACCATGCAAACGATGGACAAATAGCAAGAGTCCATGGGAATATCAATACAATAAACTCAAGTGGGCACTCTCTCACTGTTTATACTTCACCTCGACACTGCAAGGTACAAGAGGAACAAGATGAGATGAGATAACAGCCTTAACTTTCCCTTGTGCCTGTAACAACATTGACCACACATGTGAAGTGGAAGACTTCACATCCCAATGGCAGTATCGGCTATGGGACTACCTTTACATTATGCCACTGCATGAGGCTTGTGCTCGGCTAAAAGTGAACTATTCTTCTCCAGTGGTTCTCGTAACCAGGACAGTTTCAGTTGTACATGACCATACATACAAACCATACCTACATTCTTATCTTGATATGCAGAAACACTCCTGCCAGGTTGTCTTATGCACAAGTTAAGTAGGACCTGTTTCTTGCTGGTTACAGCAACTTATCTGTGTGTCCCTGACCTCAGTGAACTTCCAGGTCAAATAACAATAAATAAAAAAGTTATGAAGTAGATAAGAAAACCTGGTTATTTTCTCCATTGTTGTTGTTGATTTTAAGTTTTATTCGAAAGAGAATCTATGATAGTGAGGGTAATGATTCTCTTCCACTCTTTATCTCCCATTGGGGCATGATAGTGAGGGAATTGATTCTCTTCCACTCTTTATCTCCCATTGGGGCACGATAGTGAGGGTAATGATTATCTTCCACTCTTTTATCTCCCATTGGAGCATGATAGTGAGGGTAATGATTCTCTTCCACTCTTTGTATCTCCCACTGGGGCATGACAGTGAGGGTAATGATTCTCTTCCACTCTTTATCTCATATTGGGGCATGATAGTGAGGGAATTGATTCTCTTCCACTCTTTATTTCCCATTGGGGCACGATATTGAGGGTAATGATTCTCTTCCACTGGGGCACGATAGTGAGGGTAATGATTCTCTTCCACTCTTTATCTCATATTGGGGCATGATAGTGAGGGTAATGATTCTCTTCCACTCTTTATCTCCCATTGGGGCATGATAGTGAGGGTAGAGGGTAATGATTCTCTTCCACTCTATCTCCCATTGGGGCATGATAGTGAGGGAATTGATTCTCTTCCACTCTTTATCTCCCATTGGGGCATGATAGTGAGGGTAATGATTCTCTTCCACTCTTTGTATCTCCCACTGGGGCATGACAGTGAGGGTAATGATTCTCTTCCACTCTTTATCTCCCATTGGGGCATGATAGTGAAGGTAGAGGGTAATGATTCTCTTCCACTCTTTATCTCCCATTGGGGCATGATAGTGAGTGAATTGATTCTCTTCCACTCTTTATCTCCCATTGGGGCACGATAGTGAGGGTAATGATTATCTTCCACTCTTTGTATCTCCCACTGGGGCATGACAGTGAGGGTAATGATTCTCTTCCACTCTTTATCTCCCATTGGGGCATGATAGTGAAGGTAGAGGGTAATGATTCTCTTCCACTCTTTATCTCCCATTGGAGCATGATAGTGAGGGTAATGATTCTCTTCCACTCTTTATCTCATATTGGGGCATGATAGTGAGGGAATTGATTCTCTTCCACTCTTTATCTCCCATTGGGGCACGATATTGAGGGTAATGATTCTCTTCCACTGGGGCACGATAGTGAGGGTAATGATTCTCTTCCACTCTTTATCTCATATTGGGGCATGATAGTGAGGGAAATGATTCTCTTCCACTCTTTATCTCCCATTGGGGCATGATAGTGAGGGTAGAGGGTAATGATTCTCTTCCACTCTATCTCCCATTGGGGCATGATAGTGAGGGAATTGATTCTCTTCCACTCTTTATCTCCCATTGGGGCATGATAGTGAGGGTAATGATTCTCTTCCACTCTTTGTATCTCCCATTGGGGCATGATAGTGAGGGTAATGATTCTCTTCCACTCATCTCCCACTGGGGCATGACAGTGAGGGTAATGATTCTCTTCCACTGGGGAATGACAGTGAGGGTAATGATTCTCTTCCACTATCTCCCACTGGGGCATGACAGTGATGGTAATGATTCTCTTCCACTCTTTATCTCCCATTGGGGCATGACAGTGAGGGTAATGATTCTCTTCCACTCTATCTCCCATTGGGGCATGACAGTGAGGGTAATGATTCTCTTCCACTATTTATCTCCCATTGGGGCATGATAGTGAGGGTAATGATTCTCTTCCACTCTTTATCTCCCACTGCGGCATGACAGTGAGGGTAATGATTCTCTTCCACTCTTTATCTCCCACTGGGGCATGACAGTGAGGGTAATGATTCTCTTCCACTCTTTATCTCCCACTGGGGTATGACAGTGAGGGTAATGATTCTTTTCCACTCTTTATCTCCCACTGGGGCATGACAGTGAGGGTAATGATTCTCTTCCACTCTTTATCTCCCACTGGGGCATGACAGTGATGGTAATGATTCTCTTCCACTCTTTATCTCCCACTGGGGCATGACAGTGAGGGTAATGATTCTCTTCCACTCTTTATCTCCCACTGGGGCATGACAGTGAGGGTAATAATTCTCTTCCACTCTTTATCTCCCACTGGGGCATGACAGTGAGGGTAATGATTCTCTTCCACTCTTTATCTCCCACTGGGGCATGACAGTGATGGTAATGATTCTCTTCCACTCTTTATCTCCCACTGGGGCATGACAGTGAGGGTAATGATTCTCTTCCACTCTTTATCTCCCACTGGGGCATGACAGTGAGGGTAATGATTCTCTTCCACTCTATCTCCCACTGGGGCATAAACCCTCAACCAACCCACTCTAAGCCCTCCTATCCTTAGCTATCCCATGCATCTCTGTCCATATCCTCCCCTTATTATTCCTTCTCTGTCTCTGCTTCTCAGTGTTTTTAGGTCTTTCTCTCTTTGAATTCCAAAGGTCTGTCTAGTTATACTATTCTCAGGTTTTCTCGATGTATGTCCTATCCAACGACAACATCTTTTCTTCACCACTTGATTTACTGGTATTTATTTAATTATCTCCACAAATATATTGGTGATACAATGTTAGGCCTTCTATTTTGTGAAATCACCAATTAATGAATTTTGTAGTTTATTAATTCTTGTTTTAGTCACTCTCCATGGTTCTGACCCATACAGTTAGTTGCATATCCTCTACAAAACATTGCAGTCAACTCCAGCAGTTTTTGGCTGTTTGTGATTCCTGGGCAAGTTTACGTTCAGTAGTTCACCATTGCTTTCTGAATAACTGGCACTAATACTATTGTATGGAAATCAACATGAGGCGGTCTCCTTCCAAACTGCCTGCAGCTGTGTTTTGAACGCAGTATGAGGGATTACGAATTGCATTCGTAACCCTTTCGACACAGATCCACACAGTAGCACTGCTTTAATGTTATATTTGAATATTCTAAGTTTGGCGCTAAATTTCAGTTTGGGTAATGATTGGAAATACACTTTTAATTCGATGATAAACACTTTGCTGTTCCTCTTCAATGCAAGCATGTACTGGAAAACCTTTTTCTTCTTTATTCCTCTTTAAAACGGAGCCTGTCACGCCTAGTTACGCATCTCAGAGGTCAGTGTGTTTTGTATCCAGCATGCATTTCTGTCAGGTTGACATCCTCTAGACAGATTCCATCCAAGGTCATGGGCTCTATCTACCCGTGGCTAGGGTTGTTCTCATAATAATTTTGCCAGGGGAGTGGCCTACAGCTTACTCTTTGGGTAATGATTGGAAAAACAATTTTAATTCAATGTTATGAAATGACAAACTCTTTGCTGTTCCACTTCAATGCAACCATGTACTGGAAAACCTTTTTCTTCTTTATTCCTCTTTAAAATGGAGTCTGACACCTTACTCTTTGCAGCTGCAATCTCCTACTGAATTGTTAATGTGCATAAGTTCTTTAGTTTGCTTAAAATATGTCTATAACTGCAATGTCTCTTGTATGAATTTCACTGTCTCTTTTTTTAGTTAGCTCAGTGGTCCATAGAGTTTATCTTCCACTGTTGTTTCTCTAGGCCAGAAGGCTTTGCCTAGATATGCCATATTTGTGGGTCAAGTAGGGTGCATACATTCCAAGTTCCTACGGATAAGGGAATATGGTTTGCTTTTTTTTGCATTACCTGTTTTTCCTTTGGTTGTATGTCGACCGCAGTATAGGGTACCCACCAACCGCCGTTAGGTAATGATGGAGCAGACAATGTTTAGGGCACCTTTTCTAGCCCCCTTACTCATGCTATGGAGGTGAAGTGTTTTCCTATAGAGGGTTACTCAATCGCTCAAGGGACTGGGGGGGGGGGGGGGGCATCTGCCAACTAAGAGAAGAGTATCAAGGTTTGACGCCGTATCGGTTAATCTCGCCTGGTTTAGCCAGCTTGTCACAGCCATTATCTGGGGTGGGGGGGGGGGAGGAGGGGGTGGGGGCATCTGCTATCACAAGCTGACAGCTACTAGGAGCCATGGGCGGGGTAGTCTCAGAATATATGACCTGCTGTCAATGTGCATAAGTGAGAAAGAGTCCAGCAAATACTGGCTAAGAACTGTTGCTCTAGACCCAGACAAGGTCACACATCTTTGACCATGCCTACTTACCTTCTGCAGCCAGGTCAAATGGAGCCTGTGTCAGGTCTGGACAATCAACGACTGACACTTCGCTGGAGCTGAAGTTTTTGGACAACCCGTTCCTTAAAACTGAAAGAAAATATAGAAAACCAAGATTTTAATACGTTAACTATTGGATAGTGTCCGTGTTTTTTTTTTTTGCCAACAGGCATACCCACTCTGACTTCTGATGTACTTCTAATTTACATCCCCAAGTCAAGGACGAGAAGTCAATATTTTAATCCAAATGACCAGTGTAGGGGATGAACCCGCTACATTGACATTAACACTCTGGAAGTTTAAGAGCGAGTGCTCTTATCCCTTTGGCCAAGCTAACCACCTGTCTGTGTGTTATCAGGGTCATTAAGGGAAGCAGAGAATAGCAACACTGAAGCCAACCTGGCATGGCCACACAGGCGACGACAGAAGGTTGGTGTGTGACTACAGAAGGTTGGTTTATGACTAAAGAAGGTTGGTTTGTGACTACAGAAGGTTGGTGTGTGACTACAGAAGGTTGGTTTGTGACTACAGAAGGTTGGTTTGTGACTACAGAAGGTTGGTTTGTGACTACAGAAGGTTGGTTTGTGACTACAGAAGGTTGGTTTATGACTAAAGAAGGTTGGTTTGTGACTACAGAAGGTTGGTGTGTGACTACAGAAGGTTGGTTTGTGACTACAGAAGGTTGGTTTGTGACTACAGAAGGTTGGTTTGTGACTACAGAAGGTTGGTGTGTGACTACAGAAGGTTGGTGTGTGACTACAGAAGGTTCATGTGTGACTATGGAAGGTTGGTTTGTGACTACAGAAGGTTGGTTTGTAACTAAAGAAGGTTGGCTTGTGACTACAGAAGATTGGCTTTTGACTAAAGAAAGTTGGTTTGTGACTACAGAACATTGGTTTGTGACTAAAGAAAGTTGGTTTTGACTAAAGAAGGTTGGTTTGTGACTACAGAAGGTTGGTTTGTGACTACAGAAGGTTGGTTTGTGACTACAGAAGGTTGGTTTGTGTCTACAGAAGGTTGGTTTGTGTCTACAGAAGGTTGGTTTGTAACTAAAGAAGGTTGGCTTGTAACTAAAGAAGGTTGGCTTGTGACTACAGAAGATTGGCTTTTGACTACAGAACATTGGTTTGTGACTACAGAACATTGGTTTTGTGACTAAGGAAGGTTGGTTTGTGACTAAGGAAGGTTGGTTTGTGACTAAAGAAGGTTGGTTTTGACTAAAGAAGGTTGGTTTGTGACTAAAGAAGGTTGGCTTGTGACTACAGAAGGTTAGTTGTGACTACAGAAGGTTGGTTTGTGACTACAGAAGGTTGATTTGTGACTACAGAAGGTTGGTTTGTGACTACAGAAGGTTGGTGTGTGACTACAGAAGGTTGGTGTGTGACTACAGAAGGTTGGCATGTGACTAAAGAAGGTTGGCATGTGACTAAAGAAGGTTGGCATGTGACTAAAGAAGGTTGGCATGTGACTAAAGAAGGTTGGCATGTGACTAAAGAAGGTTGGCATGTGACTAAAGAAGGTTGGCATGTGACTAAAGAAGGTTGGCATGTGACTAAAGAAGGTTGCCATGTGACTAAAGAAGGTTGGCATGTGACTAAAGACGGTTGGCATGTGACTAAAGAAGGCTGGCATGTGACTAAAGAAGGTTGGTTTGTGACTAAAGAAGGTTGGCATGTGACTAAAGAAGGCTGGCATGTGACTAAAGAAGGTTGGCATGTGACTAAAAAAGGTTGGCATGTGACTAAAGAAGGCTGGCATGTGACTAAAGAAGGTTGGTTTGTGACTAAAGAAGGTTGGCATGTGACTAAAGAAGGTTGGCATGTGACTAAAGAAGGCTGGCATGTGACTAAAGAAGGTTGGTTTGTGACTAAAGAAGGTTGGCATGTGACTAAAGAAGGTTGGCATGTGACTAAAGAAGGCTGGCATGTGACTAAAGAAGGTTGGCATGTGACTAAAGAAGGTTGGTTTGTGACTAAAGAAGGTTGCCATGTAACTAAAGAAGGTTGGCATGTGACTAAAGAAGGCTGGCATGTGACTAAAGAAGGTTGGCATGTGACTAAAGAAGGTTGGTTTGTGACTAAAGAAGGTTGGCATGTGACTAAAGAAGGTTGGCATGTGACTAAAGAAGGTTGGTTTGTGACTAAAGAAGGTTGGCATGTGACTAAAGAAGGCTGGCATGTGACTAAAGAAGGTTGGCATGTGACTAAAGAAGGTTGGCATGTGACTAAAAAAGGTTGGCATGTGACTAAAGAAGGTTGGTTTGTGACTTAAGAAGGTTGCCATGTGACTAAAGAAGGTTGCCATGTGACTAAAGAAGGTTGGCATGTGACTAAAGAAGGCTGGCATGTGACTAAAGAAGGTTGGCTTGTGACTAAAGAAGGTTGGCATGTGACTAAAGAAGGCTGACATGTGACTAAAGAAGGTTGGCATGTGACTAAAGAAGGCTGGCATGTGACTAAAGAAGGCTGGCATGTGACTAAAGAAGGCTGGCATGTGACTAAAGAAGGCTGGCATGTGACTAAAGAAGGCTGGCATGTGACTAAAGAAGGCTGGCATGTGACTAAAGAAGGTTGGCATGTGACTAAAGAAGGCTGGCATGTGATTAAAGAAGGCTGGCATGTGACTAAAGAAGGCTGGCATGTGACTAAAGAAAGCTGGCATGTGACTAAAGAAGGCTGGCATGTGACTAAAGAAGGCTGGCATGTGACTAAAGAAGGTTGGCATGTGACTAAAGAAGGCTGGCATGTGACTAAAGAAGGTTGGCATGTGACTAAAGAAGGTTGGTTTGTGACTAAAGAAGGTTGGCATGTGACTAAAGAAGGTTGGCATGTGACTAAAGAAGGCTGGCATGTGACTAAAGAAGGCTGGCATGTGACTAAAGAAGGTTGGCATGTGACTAAAGAAGGCTGGCATGTGACTAAAGAAGGCTGGCATGTGACTAAAGAAGGTTGGCATGTGACTAAAGAAGGCTGGCATGTAACTAAAGAAGGTTGGCATGTGACTAAAGAAGGTTGGCATGTGACTAAAAAAGGCTGGCATGTGACTAAAGAAGGTTGGCATGTGACTAAAGAAGGTTGGCATGTGACTAAAGAAGGCTGGCATGTGACTAAAGAAGGTTGGCATGTGACTAAAGAAGGTTGGCATGTGACTAAAGAAGGCTGGCATGTGACTAAAGAAGGTTGGTTTGTGACTAAAGAAGGTTGGCATGTGACTAAAGAAGGCTGGCATGTGACTAAAGAAGGTTGGTTTGTGACTAAAGAAGGTTGGCATGTGACTAAAGAAGGCTGGCATGTGACTAAAGAAGGTTGGTTTGTGACTAAAGAAGGTTGGCATGTGACTAAAGAAGGTTGGCATGTGACTAAAGAAGGTTGGCATGTGACTAAAGAAGGTTGGCATGTGACTAAAAAAGGTTGGTTTGTGACTAAAGAAGGTTGGCATGTGACTAAAGAAGGCTGGCATGTGACTAAAGAAGGCTGGCATGTGACTAAAGAAGGTTGGCATGTGACTAAAGAAGGTTGGCTTGTGACTATCAGTCCCAACTTAGTCACCTCATATGATATGCCCCATCACATAGAAAGCTTTTGCTGCAAACTTCAACCAACATGAAAATGTCTAATGACAAAAAACAAACAAAACAAAACAATAAACCCAGCCAGCCTAAATGAAAAGAGGCTCTCAGTATAACTCAATGTGAAGAAAAATGTCAGGAGTCTGGATCACAGACTTACCTCCTTTCACCTAGGGAAGGCTCCAGAAGACACTTGGAATGTTAGTACTGTGTGTGAATTGGGGAAAAAAATAACATCAGTGGTAGGGAAAATGAAAATATAAGATTTGCATTTTGAGATTATGTGAAACAAGATGGAATGGAACAGGCAAAAAGCTTCTAATCATAGGCAAAACAGTGCTGTTGTCAGGCTATACTGAAGAAAATGTCCCTGACAGTGAAGTAGTAGTCATAATGCTATCTGAAGAGGTAGAGAAACACTAATAGAGTTGGAAGCAGTCACTGGCATCTTGCTGTCTTGACAGATGATATTTTGTTACATTGTGCTATTTGAAAAAAAAGGTACAACTAAAACACATGACAGTAAGGACAGGGATGGAGGTATACCTCAACATAGCCCAGTCTGTGCTGACTTGTAGAGACCATGTGTTGTCCATGCAGCATGATCTTTCTCTTGGCCTGCCTAGTTTACTCTAGAGGAAAGGTAACACCAATATAACTGGAACAAGACACGCTGCAGAAACTGCCAGATCAGCAAAGCAATGCTCAAACTGTCTGCCTGTCGAAGCTTTGGTCCTAGACCAGTTGCAGACCAAAGCTTAAGGGATGGTCTGTCCTGCCATGACATTTAGTCATTAGGTTGCATTTTCTAGCACTAGGATCAGGTTTATACTTTCCCAATTGTGCTCCTCTACCCGAAGCTGCCGGCACAATGTGGGGTGTCGGGTTTGGTGAGCGGTGCTCAACATTCGGCGCTAACAGAAAGCAGGTAGTACAGTCTACTGTCATATAGCAGCTCAGTCATTTCTGTCAGGACCTGAGATACATGGCAACAGTAAGTAAAATAATAACAGCAACATCTAGAACCACAGAAAAAAAAAGATAAAGAAGTAAACATGAAGGAAGTGTCTATTCGCAGGGCCCTGCGAATAAACTCTCCCAAACATGAATGTGCTCCAGTGTTACACACCAACAAATGATACAAATGAATCAGTCATGGGGGGATATTATATGAAACTTCAGAGTTCTAATAGACAAGAGAATCAAAGATAGAGATGAATGATATGGAGAGGACATGGAGGGAGCACAGGAGATGGAAAAAGATACATGAGCCAGTGATGCCTATGCTCCATTGGGGAGGGGGGATGGATGAAAGAAATAAAACTATAGACAGGGAAAGGTCATATCAAGTAGCAGGTCACATGCAGAACGTAGCTTCCATCTCACAGCCCCCCGAAAAATGTGGATTCTACCATTACCCCTATCCAGTTCAACCTTAAGGAGAAGTTATATTAGGACCAGGGTCCATCCCTGACTCAGATCATTAATAACACTGACTAACTATGACTGATTCAGCCGCTAATACTAATAGCAGCTGCCTATGGTTTTACCCTCACAAGCTTATTAATATGAAGGTGATTGTTGTCCATTCTATATCATTATATGGTTGTAATGAAATCTCTCGATCATTTCCATTTTTAGTTCTAGCACAAGTGATTACCAGTTTACAGCCTCGTGAATTTTCATGCCGTTTGTGTCCACCTCCGTGCTGCCTGCCTCGTCTTCAAAGAACCACGCCTTCCATTTAAATAATAGGGCCAAAGTATTTCAGCTTCCGAGAGAGCATGCTGGCCATGAGTCGCCGATGCGATGCCGATGAGCCAGTCTTAGTCTTAGTCTTCGGTGTTCAAAGTTCAAGCAAAGGTACAGACTTAAATTAAATGAAAACATTATAAATGAGATTACCTTCTGCGACCTCCTCCAGTGAGGGACGATGAAGCAGCATTTTCTTCACGGACAACATTTTTGTTAGCTGAATAAGTTCAATATAAACTGGCGTGTCTATCTCAGCTGGCAGTTATCTGTCTCTCTACTCTGTCTCTGCTGTCTGCTGGACTTCAAGGAAAAGTGGGCGGCGGCTACAGCATGGCGCATGGCGGAAGTTGGTGTTATCTAACCACCGAAATAATCCCTAACACGCCGGAAAATATATCTTCAACTAACCCATTTACCGAGTTTATGGTCGTGGGGTGAAATCCAGCATGAGACGAGGGATTTTATTATGTGACTACATGGCTGCTGGGTAGAGCCAGTCTCATAAAATGGATATTAGAAAATGTTATGGAACGTTAAACGCGACTGGCGTGATACTGACCACATCACTCATTCAGTGGTGATTGGTCTGAAAGTATGGGCCAACATGTCACATGATGTGTGCACAAGAATGTAACCGTTTTTACAACTTTCAGCATCATGATCCTGTGTCATGCTGATAAACGTTTGCGGTCAAGGTTCACTGTCTCATACGATCGTCACAGTTTTGGTTCAGGTCTGTGATCTTGTCCCGATAATGTCATTTGGTCAAGGTACCCAGGTAGCCTCATAGTCGTAAGAAGCTCTTCTGTCATCTTTTTCATAGTTGTAACTATGGCTTTAAGTTTACTGTTCCTCATACAATGTCCAAAACTCTTGTATGTCTACGTCTAATAATTTCTATAATCGATTGTTAGCGTTTTTTTAATGAAATTTTTAATGAAATAATTCACCGTCCTGAAAAATGCTTCAGGGACGTCATTTTCTGTCCCCCCCCCCCCACCTCGTCAAATGAAAGATTTCATTAATTTTAAACACAGAAGCCACAAAAATATGTTGCATGATTTATTGATTTGTATATTTCCCTTCATCTCGTCGGGTGCATGTTGCAGTCATATTCATCTGAAGTGAATAAATTAAAACACATAGTCATAGATTTAATTAAATGAAACTGTTTCTCGATTTTCAGTTGGTCATCATCATCATCATCATCATCATCATCATCATCATCATCATCATCATCATCGTCGTCGTCGTCGTCGTCATCATTATCATCCAGTGCCTTGTCGGCCGGCGTGGGCAATCATGCATCTCCACAAATTGCGATCTCCGACGACATGTATCAATTCGGGTGTTGACTCAATTCCGTGCTATGACACAAGACTGTCAAGAATTATTACTCTATCTCTCTTTCCACGATTCTTTCCAGTTGCCACAACATGTAACAGTTTTTGTCTTCTCATAATGTGGCCAATAATGATGACTGCTACTTTCTGATGTTTGTTATAAGTTGCGACTTTGCTTTAATCATAATGTCCAAATTGTTCATTTTGGCTGTCCAATTAATTTTCAAAATTCTTTTATAAAACCACACTCCAAGGTTTTCATTGATTTTTTCCCCCCAATATTTGCAGACGTATGTTAAAATTGGATCTATGTAACACGCAAGAACTCTTTTTCTAACTTTGTCGGGCAAGGATTTATTGCACAAAATTAGAACTGTTTAAATTGTGTCTGTGATTAAGAGCAGAATTTGTCAAAGCAAAAGCTGCATTTCAGAAAAAAGAAAAAAAATATTTTCAGCAATAAGTAATTATCACTGAATGTCAGAAAGAGAGCTCTAAGATGTTACATAGAACATGATCTTCCACTGTTGTTTCTCTAAGTGTAGCGTAGCGTCTGCTACGATGATAGAGAATATATCAAGGTAGAAAAGAATAGATAATATAATAGATAATAATAGCAGAGAATAGAAAGATAAGTCACTGGAAAAGACGAGACCAAATAGCTCGTCATTCTAGAAGGATTTAATGTCCAAGAACAGATCTAATCTTCTGACAGTGTCAGGCAAGAAAGGAATGGCTTACGACCATACTTAGAACAAGACATTCCGCCCCGATTTTCCAGCAACTTTGCCTGAATACAGCGCGATCCCCCAAATCTGATTCACTCTCAGCGACACGGATATATATATATATATATATATATATATATATATATATATATATATATATATATATATATATATATATATATATATATATATATATATAAGTTACAAACCTTTCGTATATTCTCACACTCTGCTTATCTTATACTAAGCTTGTTAGAAGAGAAACCACAACATTAAGATTTATCGATTTAAAACACTTCGAGGTTCCCATTGGGTACAGCCCTGCACATATCCATCCATCATGTGCCATGCCGGTAAGCGTGGGCGGTCATGTTCTGCCATCTCACTCGATCAACAGAGTCGTGGATCAGTTCCGTGTTTCTGTCTCGACCATGCCACAAGGCCAAGCCATCCAGATACTTGTTTCTAGGTCTTCCCCTTGGTCTGTTCCCCTCGATCTTACCAGTTGTCACCAAGTTCTCCAAATCATTTCTTCTCATAACATGCCCAAAAAATTGTGACTGTCTACGTCTAATGTCTCTGATCAGTTTACGATCTTCATTTGTTTCTTGAAGGACTTGTTCATTGGTCTTTCTGGCTGTCCATGGTATTCTTTGCATTTTCCTCAGAAACCACATTTCTACAGCCATCAGATGTTTTTCAGCCTGGCTGCTCATTGTCCAAGCTTCACATCCATATAAAAGTACAGGTTCTATGTAGCATCTCAACACTCTTTTTCTCGTTTCAATTGACATCTTTTTATTGGTCAGTATGTTTTTCATCTTGCTAAAGGCTACTTTTGCCATGGCGATCCTTGTTCTAATCTCTTCAAGGCATCTCCCATCAGATGTTATTACTGTTCCGAGATAATTGTACCTATTCACTTGTTGAAGAATATTCCCATTTACTTGTATATTACACTGTGGTATTTCGTCCTTCCTAGTGACGACCATAATCTGTGTCTTTTTACAATTTAATTCTAACCCTTGTTGTTCACTGTGTGTAACAACCGCATCTACTAAATTTTGCAGATCCTGTTCATTGTCTGCAATCAAGACTGTATCATCTGCATATCTAATGTTATTGATGCATCGTCCCCCAATGTTGATTCCTTCCATATTTTCAATATTTCTGAAAATATTTTCACTGTACAGGGAAAACAGATCTGGAGACATTACACATCCCTGTCTCACACCTCTCTTAATAGGCTGATATTGGCTTACTTCATTATCAACTGTTATGGCAGCTTGTTGTTTCCAATATATGTTTTTTACAAGTCTAAGGTCTTTCCCATCAATTTGTAGATCTTCAAGCATCCTTATCATGTTGACATGTCTCACTTTATCAAAAGCCTTTGTGTAGTCAATAAAGCAAAGGTGTAGATCTTTGTTTACTTCTATAGAACGTTCGATTACGGTTCTCAGTATATACACAGCATTTACTGTACCCTTGCCTACTACAAACCCACATTGTTCTTCTCCTATTTCAGGTTGTATTTTCCTCCTAACTCTTTGCATGATAATTCTTAGCAAAATCTTCGTGATGTGACTCATTATACTAATTGTTCGATGTTGATCACATTCCAAGGCTCCTGATTTCTTTGGGATTGCAATAAATACAGAATTACATAACTCATGAGGTATATTTCCAGTATCATATATTGTATTAAGCAGACTGGTAACTTTATCTATTCCATATTCTTCTAAAGCATTAATCATTTCTGTTGTGACGCTGTCTGGACCGTGGGTCTTGCCAGATTTCATATGATTAAGAGCATTCTGAACCTCCGTCTTCAAAATTGCTGGCCCTTCATTGTTATTTTGAACAATATATTGTTCGTCTCTGTTATCGTCATAAAGGTTTTTCACGTAATCTGACCATACATGTAAAATCTGATCTTTTTCTATTACGACTCTTCCATCTTTTGTCTTTAGGCAGCCTGCTGATGTACGTGTTCTTTGATTAGTAATCTCCTGAATTCTTTTGTGCATTAATTTCGCATTTTTACTGTTGTGTTGTTTTTCAATTTCTCTGCAATTTTTCTCAAGCCATGTTTCTTTAGCCTCCTTACATAAGGTTCTGACTTTTCTGTGAATTTCTTCATATTTGGCAGGATTATTTTTGTTCTGTCTTCTTGTTTCCATTAGTTGTAAAATTTCTTCAGTCATCCATGTCTTACGGCCCACTTTCTTTACTTTTGGAATAGTTTTTTCTGCTGCACAACTGATTGAATTCTTCAGCATTTCCCATTGATCATCTACATCTTGAAATAGGATCTCTAGATCAGACAATAAATCAAATTTGTTCTTTACTTCTATGTTAAAATTATCTTGTATTTCTTTGTCAGTTTTCAATTTGCACAAGTCATATTTAGGGTTTCCTGCTGTATACTTGACTTTCTTTAACTTTACCCTCAATGTGCCAATAATTAATCTGTGATCACTGTAACAGTCTGCATTTGGAACTGTTTTTACAACTGTTAATGCATTTCGAAACCTTTTGCTTATCAGGATGTAATCTATCTGGTTTTTACCTGCACATATAGGGTTTTTAAATTCCCCGTACTATTCTAAAATCCAATCTTGAAGTAATACTACTATCTTGCTATGTTCTGATTCATCTAGAATGTATGTTTATAATCCTTCATATAAATTGTCTGGCCTAAAATAATAGAATTTGGAGTTCAATGTTGATGGTTTTGGCCAACGGGAAATCGTGGCCAATTAACTGTCCTCCGGAGGGTCAGCGGGTTCGTCAGCTTTTGTCTCAAGCTCTCCTCCTCGGATTTAACTCAAATTCACACAGTCTAAAACAACTATTTTTAACCAAGGTCCACTGATTAGTCAAGATAATAGTGCGGCATGACACTTTAAATGAAGTTCTCTTGAGTAACAGGTGTTACGTAGCCACAACAGGTTTATGATTGTAATGTGGTGAGCAGTACTTCACCATAAAGGATTTAAAGGCAAAGTTCCTGACTTATTCCAAACGTGATGCTGAAGGTGTGGAATCTTTCATACATTGTGACCAAACTTGTCCGGTGCAAAAACAGTTGCTCTAGGTTTACTTTTCTATATTAGTTTACTAACATATTGACGTAATAAACGCCACAAGAAAAAAGACTCTTAACACTCTGTAAGTATTCTAAGAGCCTATGAACTCGCATGCTTCTACTACGACGTTTCTAGCAAAAAGAATGTTTAACAGTTATATTTCTCTGACCGGATGCAATCGATCCAGGGAGTATATTGCCACGGATTTTTTCCAGATCAAATTGAGAAAAATGTCTCAGCCAAATCTGTATGTTTGGCAGGTTACACTTAACTTGTACATTATAGCTTTCTACTCCAATCTTAACAAAACGGTATGGGATTGTGGCGACTTTGTCAGTTATCAGTTGGGGTATCTTCATTGCACTCCGGACAGGTCCATAGGTGCTCAGATCCTCCCCCCCCCAGCATATGCATCAGCATCCGGTGGCTAATAGTGCCAGTTCTGTGTTGGTTGACGAGGCACCTGGTTTTCCCAATGTACCTCTCACGCTTGGCCGTGCCGATTCTCACTCCCAAGTCTTTCATCCTGGACAGCGATGTGGATTCACTGGCGTCAAAGTCCTCTGTTCTCGCCATATCTTTAAGGGCGTTAATAACATCGGCTCGATCCATAGGCTGGCCATCTACAGGGGGTGCAGAGCCAGCCATTTTATCAGCTCGTTAATTTCCCGCATGTCCCGTGACGAAGATGAAGGTGACTTTACGGACAACAGACTTCCGCAGCGACTCAGTCCACTGTCTGCGTACAGCTCCAGCTTGGACCTTCTGAATCATGCTCATTGAGTCACTTAGTACACACACGTTGGTATAATGCTGTGATTCCAACCATATGAAAGCCCGTGCAACTGCCATCACCTCCATCGTCATGCTGCTCGTGGTCATAGAGTGGGCACCACTGGATTCTTGAACGGTTCGGCCCTCTGAACGGGCTGTAAATGCCCACGCACTTCTCTGCTGCTTTACAACAGATCCATCTGTATAGATGAGCACGTCGGGGCTATCTGAGTGATCATAGATGAGCGAGTTAACCTCTGCATTGACAGCGGCAGGTGTTCTGCTCTCTGCACCGTCTGTCGAGTCAGTATCGTCGAGACTTTGTCGCACTAGATCAGAAGGTTTACCTAGATATGTCATATTTTGAGCAGTCTTGGAGTATGTGATCTGCTGTCTGCGGCGCCAATCCACATATGCACATGGCTGATTCGCCAATCTTGAATTTTGTGTACACGTGATTGCGTAATCTATTGTGGTCTGTTCTGAGGCGCAGAATAATGATTTATTCTGGTCTGTCCATGAGGGTACATCAGATTGTTCTACTATCGCTCCTTCCATAGCTAAGCGGTCAGCTCTATCGCTTCCAGGTACTCCACAGTGAGATGATGTCCACTGTATGATGACCTTACTCTGGCTGCCAAGTTCAGAAAGTATTGTCTGTAGTACTGTACCACACGCTGTGTACCATAGTTGGTATTAAGTAATGTCTCTGTTGCTATTCGTATCTTGATTGCCTGAATTTCTGCATCATATTTACAGTCAGAGAACTGAGAGCAGGTATATTTCTTGTGCCAACATCCTAACTTGACGCGTGGAAATTCCTGTGCCAACATACTAACGTGACACGTGGTCATTAAACAAAGTAAGAGAAATCGGACATTCCTGTGCCAACATACTGACGTGACACGTTGTCTTTCATGTACCGACATACTGACGTGACACGTGGTCGTTAAACAAAATAAGAGAAATCGGACATTCCCATGCCAATATACTGACGTGACACGTGACTTCCCCCGTACCATCCTACTGACGTAACTCGTGGCATTTCTGTGATAACATACTGACGTGATACGTGGACAATCCTGTGCCGACATACTAACGTGACACGTGGTCATTAAACGAAGTCAGAGAACCAGGAGCAGGCACGTTTCTTGTGCCAACATACTGACGTGAGGCGTGGACATTCCTAAACCAACATACTGACGTGAGGCGTGGACATTCTTAAGCCAACACACTGACGTGAGGCGTGGATATTCCTATACCAACACACTAACGTGAGGCGTGGACATTCAACAAAGTCAGACAAACCGAAAATTCCTGTGCCAACACACTGACGTGAGACTTGGCCTTTCCTGCACAAACCTACTGACGTGACACGTGCTATTTCTGTGACAATATACTGACATGACACGTGACATTTTCTGTAACAACACACTGACGTGACACGTGGACATTAAACAAAATCACAGAACCGAGAGAAGGCATGTTTCTTGTGCCAACATACTGACGTGACAAGTGGGCATTCCCACGCCAACATACTGACGTGACACGTAGTCATTAAACAAAATCAGAGAAATTGGACATTCCTGTGCCAACATACTGACGTGACACGTTGTCTTTACCGTACCAACACAATGACGTGACACGTGGTCATTAAATAAAATAAAAGAAATCGGACATTCCTATGTCAACACACTGACGTGACACGTGACCTTCCCTGTACCAACCCACTAACGTGAAGTATGGACATTCCTGTGCCAACACACTGACACGACACGTGGACATTCAACAAAGTCAGAGAAACCGGACATTCCAGTGCCAACCTCCTGGCGTGACACGTGGCATTTCCTGTACCAACCTACCGACGCGACACGTGACATTTTCCCGTGCCAATACACGGACGTGACACGTGGATAATCATGTGCCAACATACTGGCGTGACACGTGGATAGTCATGTAGGGGGCTGCGTGGTCTCGAGGGATGGTGTCCGCCTCGAGTGCTGGAGGTCCCGGGGGTCCCGGGTTCAAGCCCCAGTGAGGACCGTTTTTTTTTCACGTGGACTTCTAGTAATAAAATGTCCCCTGGTCTCTGGGTAGTGAGATCGGACGCCCGTGTGTATTGTTGCGCATGTAAAAAATCCCTTGGCAGTTGAAAATCTAAAAAGAGTAGCCTAACGGCGCTGCCCAGGCAAAATTTCGAGTTAAAAATCTATCCAAAGTATTTCAGGATTCTCGCCGGTACTACGGAGTTCGTGCACTGAGCTGAGCTTCTCCAGACTCAGGTTTGAGTTAGGAAGAGAACGGAGCACTTATGGGGTTACACCCGTGTGCCGTGATGTTGATCCATCGACTAAACTAAACTAAACTAAACTAACTAGTGAATAGTCATGTACCAACATACTGACGTAACACGTGGACATTCAACAAATTATCAGAAAATCACATTTATACCTTTACATATAAGTGTTGTTAAAAAGTTAGTTGCATATCCTTTACAGGACGTCGCAGTCAACCCAAGTATTATTTTTGGCTGTTTGTGGTTTATTGATAAGTTTACGTTCAGTAGTTTGTCATTGCTTTCTTAAGGACTGGCAATCATACCATTGTATGATAATCAGCTCAAGGCGGTCTGCTTCCAAATCTCTCGCAGCTGTGTTTAGAACTCGGTAAGCGAATTGATTTCGTAATACGTTGCCACGACGCAGGCCGCTACAGAAAAGCCATTAATAAGTAAGTATTATAGAAAAGTATTAACATTATTGGACGAAACAGAGAATAAACAGATCTATCCGACAGGAACACAAAATTGAAGAAGACTAATTACTGAGATAAATACAACTGAAGAAGACTGGTTACTGAGATAAATACAACTGAAGAAGACTGGTTACTGAGATAAATACACTTGAAGAAGACTGGTTACTGAGATAAATATAACTGAATAAGACAGGTTACTGAGATAAATATAACTGAAGAAGACTGGTTACTGAGATAAATACACTTGAAGAAGACTGGTTACTGAGATAAATATAACTGAAGAAGACTGGTTACTGAGATAAATATAACTGAAGAAGACTGGTTACTGAGATAAATATAACCGTAGAAGACTGGTTACTGAGATAAATACACTTGAAGAAGACTGGTTACTGAGATAAATATAACTGAAGAAGACTGGTTACTGAGATAAATATAACTGAAGAAGACTGGTTACTGAGATAAATACACTTGAAGAAGACTGGTTACTGAGATAAATATAACTGAAGAAGACTGGTTACTGAGATAAATATAACTGAATAAGACTGGTTACTGAGATAAATATAACTGAAGAAGACTGGTTACTGAGATAAATATAACTGAAGAAGACTGGTTACAGAGATAAATACACTTGAAGAAGACTGGTTACTGAGATAAATACACCCGAAGAAGACTGGTTACTGAGATAAATACACTCGAAGAAGACTGGTTACTGAGATAAAAATAACTGAAGAAGACTGGTTACTGAGATAAATATAACTGAATAAGACTGGTTACTGAGATAAATATAACTGAAGAAGACTGGTTACTGAGATAAATATAACTGAAGAAGACTGGTTACTGAGATAAATATAACTGAAGAAGACTGGTTACTGATATAAATACACTTGAAGAAGACTGGTTACTGAGATAAATATAACTGAAGAAGACTGGTTACTGAGATAAATATAACTGAAGAAGACTGGTTACTGAGATAAATACACTTGAAGAAGACTGGTTACTGAGATAAATATAACTGAAGAAGACTGGTTACTGAGATAAATATAACTGAAGAAGACTGGTTACTGAGATAAATATAACTGAAGAAGACTGGTTACTGAGATAAATACACTTGAATAAGACTGGTTACTGAGATAAATACACTTGAAGAAGACTGGTTACTGAGATAAAAATAACTGAAGAAGACTGGTTACTGAGATAAATATAACTGAAGAAGACTGGTTACTGAGATAAATACAATTGAAGAATACTGGTTACTGAGATAAATACACTTGAAGAAGACTGGTTACTGAGATAAAAATAACTGAAGAAGACTGGTTACTGAGATAAATATAACTGAAGAAGACTGGTTACTGAGATAAATACAATTGAAGAATACTGGTTACTGAGATAAATACACTTGAAGAAGACTGGTTACTGAGATAAATACACTCGAAGAAGACTGGTTACTGAGATAAAAATAACTGAAGAAGACTGGTTACTGAGATAAATATAACTGAAGAAGACTGGTTACTGAGATAAATACAATTGAAGAAGACTGGTTACTGAGATAAATACACTTGAAGAAGACTGGTTACTGAGATAAATATAACTGAAGAAGACTGGTTACTGAGATAAATATAACTGAAGAAGACTGGTTACTGAGATAAATATAACTGAAGAAGACTGGTTGCTGAGATAAATATAACTGAAGAAGACTGGTTACTGAAATAAATAAAACCGAAGAAGACTGGTTACTGAAATAAATAAAACTGAAGAAAATGAAATCTTTTTGGCATGTGAAAAGATAGTGTTTGTTTTGGGCATGTGAAAAGATAGTGTTTGGTTTGGTCATGTAAAAAGATAGAGCAAAAGTGTCTGAAAAGGATCATTATGGAAGGAGAGACAGCGAATACGAAAGACACAAAGTAGATGGTCGCTGGATGTTAAAGATAATTTACATATGACAGCAACAGAGGCAGCGCATTTGGTTTATGACAGCCAGAGACTTCGAAAGACAGTTATGTGGCGACAGTTCAGCATGGGACAAGGTGATGTTTGCAATGCTTTTCGCAAACATTCGCAATTTTCGCTATCTCTTGTATAAACTCTGTTATCTGTCAGACAAGGTGAAACTGCACGTAGATACGCGGCAAACGTCGGTGTGGTTATGTTCAGTGTTCGCTATTCTATCTTTTTTCTGGAAGCTGGAAAAATGTGGGCCATTGTTTTCTAACCAATCCTTATAAAAACACATACAGCAGTATGTTTGTGATGCAACACTCTACGTTATCTTCTTCTTCTTCTTCTTCTACTTTTGTCCAACTGCCTTTGTCGTGAAGCTTCGTATAGAGTAGGCAGATGTAATTTTCTGTTTCGCTTGTCTTGTTGCTTGTAGTAAGGTCATATTTGATTTCTTCAATGTCTCGTTTACCTCTAACCCTAGCCAACTCTTCGTGGGTCGTCCTCTCGCCTTGAATCCCGATGTTCTCATGTAGAGCGATCTTTCCGCCGGTTCATCTCTAGTTTATTATCTAAATATATATAGGAAAATGCCGTTTTTATAGAATGCTAAATCTTTAACTTCAGTATATTGATTCAAGAATGGTATGCGCAGGTCCTTGACTTAGTGATAGAAATTACAAGTACCTCAGAAGTCGGAGTGGGTTTGCCTGATGTCGAGGGGCACTGGTAATAAGGAAATCTAATCCACACGCACAAATCAGTCCAGCGCACAGCCCAATGGTAACAAGTGTACAGACTGCACATGGATTCAAAGCGAGAGAAATTAAAATAAAAGCTGCATGCCCTTTACATAACAATGCAATCAACCCCAACATTTTCGACTGTTTGTGATTTACGAAGCAAGTTTTCTTTCATTAGTTTGCCATTGCCATTGCCTTCTAAAACGACTGTTGCTTCATACCATCGAAATCGAGTCCGTGCGGTCTACTTCCAAATCGCCGGCAGATGGTTTCGAATTCTCGATTCCGTGTGACGGGGAATTGTGGGAAATATAAATATTACATGTACGAACAAAGAGTCGTTTATGGGAATGTTGTGTGTGACAGGCGCTTCTATATATACAAAGTAAGTTAAGTTAAGTTAAGTTAAGTTAAGTTAAGTTAAGTTAAGTTAAGTAAGTAAGTAAGTAAGTAAGTAAGTAAGTTAGAAATTAAGTAAGTATGTAAGTAAATAAGTAAATAAGTATGTAAGTAAATAAGTAAGTAAGTAAGTAAGTAAGTAAGTAAGAAAGAAAGTAAGTAAGTATGTAAGTAAATAAGTAAGTAAGTTAAGTAAGTTAGAAAGTAAGTAAGTATGTAAGTAATTAAGTAAATAAGTAAGTAAGTAAATAAATAAGTAAGTAAGTAAGTAAGTAAGTAAGTAATTAAGTAAATAAGTAAGTAAGTAAGTCAGTAAGTAAGTCAGTAAGTAAGTAAATAGGTAAGTAAGTTAGATAGTAAGTAAGTAAGTAAGTAAGTCCGTAAGTAAGTAAATCGGTAAGTAAGTTATACAGTAAGTAAGTAAGTAGATAAGTAAGTAAGTAAGTAAATGAGTAAGCAAGTAAGTAAATAAGTAAAGAAGTAAGTAAATCAGTAAATATGTAAGTAAGTAAATAAGTAATTAAGTAAATAAATAAATAAGTAAGTAAATCAATACGTAAGTAAGTAAGAAAGTAAGTAAGTAAGTAAGTAAGTAAGTAAGTAAGTAAGTTAGAAAGTAAGTAATTAAGTAAGTAAGTAAGTAAGTAAGTAAGTAAGTAAGTAAGTAAATAAGTTAGAAAGTAAGTAAGTAAGTAAGTAAGTAAGTAAGTAACTAAGTAAGTAAATATGTTAGAAAGTTAATTGGTAAGAAAACAAGTAAGTAAGTAAGTAAGTAAGTAAGTATGTAAGTAAGTAAGTAAGTACGTAAGTAAGTAAGTAAGTAAGTAAGTAAGTAAGTTAGAAAGTAAGTAAGTATTAAGTAAGTAAGTAAATAAGTTAGAAAATAAGTAGGTAATTAAGTAAATAAAGTGACTTCATCAAATTGGGGCAAGATGGTTGTAGACCTTTTCGTCCGTTAGGACGAACATTGTTGTTTATTTTCTTCCGACAGGGAAATGCATCAACACAGGCTCACAGCCGGAAGGTAAGATGCCTAATCTGTCCAGCACAATGACAATCTCAAGTGGAAGGTACTGCGACAGATGCTTTACGTAAAACTACAATGTTGTGTCTGCCATAACTCTACAGCAGGATCTGTTGTGTAAATACCCAGGCATTGTCATGTCGTTGTCTCAGTGCTACAGGGCTCAACAAATGAAGCAAACCAGATTTCTGATATCTTCACTGTTTTGTTTGGGTGCCCAACCATCTACTTATGACAGTTATGTTTCCGACAGCAACACACCAAGATCGTAACAATGAATGGTTTGGACTGGAAGAACAGTATTGTGTGTACGTGTGTCGAGTAAGACCATAGTCTACTCTTGCAAAATATTGGTGCTGAAGACGGAGGCAGCCAGCCAGGAGGCGCACCACAGAAATCAGGCTGCCACGCAATAACGCCGTGAATTATGTCGACAACTGCTACATGTTATGGTGCTCGCCCTGCTCTGGACCCCCAGGCAGGTGCTGTGCCGGGCCTTATGCCTCGTAAGGGTCTAACCACAACTATTGGAGGTCCTTCTCGGATGTCCTGCGGAGCCAGGGGGCCTGACAATAGAACGTCTGACCGTACCAAACAAAGACTTAAAATAATGCACCGGAATGCAGAGGGTGTCAACAAGAAAAGAATAGAACTAGAGAACATCTTGGCCCAAGAAAGTGTAAGCGTATGTTGCTTGCAAGAAACACACCTCAACGAAAATATAGCCTTCAAAATCAGAGGCTACCAGTGTTACCGATCTGACCGAAAGGACAGGCGAAAGGGTGGGATACTGACCCTTGTCAAAAATAAAATCCCTGCTTCCCAAATTGAAGTTTACATGGAAGGGGCTGAGTGTCAGGCACTTAAACTTAAGACAGACAATACAGACCTTATAAATCGTGCAATCTATTGTTTGTGTCTTCGTTATTCAAATTCACTACGGGAAAACATTGTTTTGAATTTCTCAAACGTCGCTTCCCATTACCAACTGTGAAGCGATTAGATGGATTACTCAAGCTGAAGTGTAAATGGTATATTTCAACTTGAGGGATTTATCTAGTTAATTCACGTAAGTTGTGTGATTTCTGCAGTATGTACCTGACGAGATGCAGTGAAATATGCCAGGCAATAAATAATGCAAACTATTGTTTGTGTCTTCGTTATTCAAAGTAGCAAAAAAAACAACAAAAAAACAACCATCATCATCATCATCATCATCATCATCATCATCATCATCATCATCATCATCATCATCATCATCATCATCACCACCACCACCACCACCACCACCACCATCATCATCATCATCATCATCATCATCATCATCATCATCATCATCATCATCATCCTTATCATCACCATCACCATCAGCACCAGCATCATCACAACCACCACCACCACCACCATCATCATCATCATCATCAATATCAAAACCACCACCACCACCACCATCATCATCATCATCATCATCATCATCATCATCATCATCATCATCATCATCATCATCATCATCATCATCATCATCATCATCATCATCATCATCATCATCATCATCATCATCATCATCAGCATCATCATCATCATCAATCAATCAATCAATCATGTGCCATGCCGGAAAGCGTGGGCGGTCATGATTCGCCATTTCACTCGATCACCAGAGTCGTGGATCAGCTCAGTGTTCCTGTCTCGTCCATGCCATGTGGCCAAGCCATCCAGGTATTTTCCTCTCGGTCTTCCTCTTGGTCTGTTCCCTTCGATCTTGCCAGCTGTCACTAAGTTCTCCAGTCCATTTCTTCTCATAACATGTCCAAAAAATTTTGACTGTCTACGTCTAATTTCTCTAATCAATCTACGATTTTCATTTGTCTCTTGTAGTACTTGGTCATTGGTTTTTCCATCTGTCCATGGTATTCTTTGCATTTTCCTCAGAAACCACATTTCTGCAGCCATCAGATGTTTTTCAGCTTGACTGCACATTGTCCAAGTTTCACATCCATACAAAAGAACAGGCTCTATGTATCTCCTCAACACTCTTTTTCTCGTTTCAATTGACATCATTTTATTGGTCAGAATGTTTTTCATCTTGTTAAAGGCTACTTTCGCAATGACGATTCTTGTTCTAATCTCTTCAAGGCATCTGCCATCAGATGTTATGACTGTTCCGAGATAATTGAACCGATTCACTTGTTGAAGAATATTCCCATTTACTTGTATATTACATTGTGGTACTTCGTTCTTCCTAGTGACGACCATAACCTGTGTCTTCCTACAATTTAATTCCAACCCCAGCTGCTCACTGTGTACAACAACCGCGTCTACTAATTGTTGCAGATCCTGTGCATTGTCTGCAATCAATACTGTATCATCTGCATATCTAATGTTATTTATGTTTCGTCCTCCAATGCTGATTCCATTTAGGTCTTCTACATTTCTGAAAATATTTTCACTGTATAGGGAAAAAAGATCTGGAGACATTACACATCCCTGCCTAACACCTCTCTTAATAGGTTGATATTGTCCTACTTCATTATCAATCCTTATGGCAGCTTGTTGTTTCCAATATATGTTTTTTATAAGTCTAATGTCTTTCCCATCAATTTGTAGATCTGCAAGCATATCCACAATGTTGACATGTCTAACTCTATCAAAAGCCTTTGTGTAGTCAATAAAGCAAAGATGTATATCCTTGTTTACTTCTAAAGCACGTTCAATAACTGTTCGCAGCATATACACAGCATTTACTGTACCCTTTCCTTCTACAAACCAACATTGTTCTTCCCCTAATTCAGGTTGTATTTTCTTCCTCACTCTTTGCATGGTAATTCGTAACAAAATCTTTGTGATGTGACTCATTATACTAATTGTTTTATGTTGATCACATTCTAAGGTTCCTGATTTCTTTGGGTTTGCAATAAATACAGAGTTACATAATTCAGAAGGTATATCTCCAGTATCATATAACGTGTTCAGCATTCTAGTGACTTGCTCTAGTCCAAATTCTTCTAAAGCTTTAATCATTTCTGTTGTGATGTTATCTGCACCGGGGGCCTTGCCAGCTTTCATATGCTTAAGAACATTTTGAACCTCCATCTTTAAAATTTCTGGTCCTTCATTATTAAATCTAATAGCATACTGTTCCTCTCTGTTATCATTATACAGGTCTTTCACATAATCTGTCCATACATGTAGAATCTGATCTTTTTCTATTATGATTTTGCCATCTTTAGTTTTTAGACAGCCTGTTGATGTACTTGTTCTTTTATTAGTAAGTTCCTGAATTCTTTTGTGCACTAATTTGGTATTTCGACTGTTGTGTTGTTTTTCAATTTCTAAGCACTTTTCCTCAAGCCATGATTCTTTTGCCTTCCTACATAATATTCTGACTTGTCTGTGAATTTCTTCATATTTGGCAGGATTATTTTTGTTGAGTCTTCTTGTTTCCATTAAATGTAAAATTTCCTCAGTCATCCATTTCTTACGACCCACCTTCTTTAATTTTGGAATAGTTTGTTTCTGCAGCCACATTGATTGAATTCTTTAACATTTCCCATTGATCATCCACATCCTGGAATAGGATCTCTAGATCAGACAATATTTCAAATCTGTTCTGTACTTCTATGTTGAATTTGTTTTGTATTTCCTTGTCATTACTCAATGTACACAAGTCATATTTAGTGTTTCCTGTTATATACTTGACTTTCTTCAACTTTATCCTCAATGTTCCTGTGAGTAATCTGTGGTCACTATAACAATCAGCACTGGGAACTGTTTTTGCTACTGTTAGCGCGTTTCTAAATCTTCTGCTAATGAGAATGTAGTCAACCTGGTTTCTAATCCTGCTATCAGGACTCCTCCAGGTCCATAATCTTCTAGGGTTTGCTTGAACCAGGTGTTTCCTACAATCATTTCCTGTTCTTTTGCCCACTCTACTAGTCTGTATCCTCTTTCATTTCTCTCTCCTAAACCATAGTTTCCTACTGTGTATCTATCCCCTTGATTTCCTACTTTTGCATTAAAGTCCCCTATTTTGATGTTTATTTCTGAACTTTTACATTTCTTTAAGGCAGACTCTATGTCATTATAAAATTCCTCTACACTATCTTCACTGGACTCTCCTGTTGGGGCATATACCTGAATAACATTTATGTTAAAAGGTCTGCGACTCAATGTAACTAGTAGAACTCTGTCCGTCACGGCCCAATATCCCTGAACAGACGTTGATGTTTTCCGGTCCAAAATTATTGCCACTCCCCTATGTCGATCTTCACCTCCAGAATAAATAATCTTAAAATCTTTATGTATCTTGATGCCTGCTCCTGTCCATCTCGTTTCGCACATACCTAAATATATTAATTTTTTCTCTTTGAATTTCTTGTGTTATGTTCTATAATTTTCCGTCGTTGTTTAACGTCCTAACGTTCCATGTTCCTAATTTTAATGTCTCTGTCCTTGTCTTGCGATGATCAGTCTTTAAGCGAATCATAATAAACTAGGCACTTTCAAAGAGGTAGTTTGCCGTTGCTTTCCTCTATGGCAGTGACCATACTGGCCGGATGACCGCAATCATTGTCTCTCGAAAGAGATCCTCTGCTTGCCGTCGCGAAACTCGAGACCATAACCAACAAATATCTGTCGGCTGCCCTCAAAATTTCATCCACCACCTGCCTTCCGTGGCTTCTTTTGAACACTTCCAGTAAACGAACACGAAATAACATCACATAATCCAAAGGAAAAACACTATCCACACGAATTCCACGGGAATTTCCATAGGAAATCCACAGAAAAACACTGAACAGCGTCTCCCCTAAGAACAACGAGTCATCGCGTCGCCATCATCATCATGATAATAACTATGTAAGTAAGTAAATAAATTAGATAGTAAGTAAGTAAGTAAGTAAGTAAGTAAGTAAGTAAGCAAGTCTACCCCGAATCACAGTGCGGCTTCCGTCAGAACCGGTCTACCATTGATATGATATTCTAATTGCGACAGATGCAAGAAAAATGCCGGGAACAAAATCAGCCACTGTTTATTGCCTTCATTGACCTCACAAAGGCATTCGATTTGGTCAGTCGTGAGGGTCTGTTCAAAGCACTAAAGAAGATTGGCTGTCCACCAACTCTTCTGTCCATTTTAGAATCGTTCCACACAGGAATGAAGGGTATAATCAAGTTTGATGGCTCAACTTCAGAAGAGTTTGAAATCAAGAGTGGAGTTAAGCAAGGTTGTGTACTAACCCCCACCCTCTTTGGGATATACTTTTCACTTCTACTGAAATATGCCTTTCGTGATCAGGATGGTGGTATATACATTCACTCACGCTCAAATGGCGGTCTCTACAATGCTCAGAGATTGAAGGCCAAGACCAAAATTAGGAGGGTACTGATCAGAGAGTTGCTTTTTGCGGATGATGCTGCGATTACGACCCACTCTGAGGAAGAATTACAACATCTACTATCTGCATTCTCCAATGCTTGTTCTAAATTTGGTTTAATAATTAACAAAAAGAAGACACAGATTATGTCACAAGGTGCACATGGTGTACCATCAATCTTTATTGACGACGCCGAACTGGAGATAGTAGATCATTTTACATATCTAGGATCAGAGGTAAATAGCAAATTATCCCTCGATCAGGAAATCAACATCAGGATTGGCAAGGCAGCAACAGCAATGAACATGTTAGCAAAAAGAGTCTGGGAGAACAGGAAGCTTACTGCCAAAACAAAAGTCCTCGTCTACCAAGCCTGTGTCCTTAGTACTCTTCTTTATGGCAGTGAAACCTGGACAACTTACTCACGCCAAGAGAAACGTTTAAATAGCTTTCATATGCGGTGTCTGCGAAGAATACTTGGTATTAAGTGGCAAGACAAAATCACAAATACTGAAGTATTGGAAAGATCAGGTTGTGTGACGGTGTATTCCATGCTCAGTCTTCGT
Source organism: Cepaea hortensis (assembly GCA_963921405.1). Classification (NCBI taxonomy): domain Eukaryota; kingdom Metazoa; phylum Mollusca; class Gastropoda; order Stylommatophora; family Helicidae; genus Cepaea; species Cepaea hortensis. Next base: position 385,297,492 of record OY992876.1, read on the forward strand.
AGACTTAGATGGATAGGACATGTTAGGAGGATGGATGATGGTAGAATACCAAAGGACATCTTTTTTGGTGAATTACAGACGGGTAGGAGATCTCAGGGTTGGCTTCTACTACGATACAAAGATGTGTGTAAGCGGGACATGATTGGTACAGGCATAGATAATGCACATTGGGAGCAAGTCGCCGCTGAATGTGTTGCATGGAGGGCAAACATCAGAAATGGAATAAAGACAAAAGAGAAAATGATTGCAGATAAAGCACACACAGAGCGTGAGAGACGTAAGATGGTGCACAATGGTGGAAATGACCATGTTTTCACATGCATCTACTGTGGGCAAACATTTGCAGCAAGAATTGGCCTTACCAGCCACACTCGCCACCGCCATGGGTCGTAGTTATTAAGCCTTTTTAAAGCACAATGTACTATAACAGAGTAGGTTTGTAGGGGAGTGTTGGCTGGTGTGCAATGGGAAGATTATTTAGTATTGCACGGCCGAGCACTCTGCTGGGGGGTAGCTAGGGATTTGTCATGCTGTGACGACGGGGTAGGGAACAATTAGTTACTACGATTCCATCAGAGAGGGAGGTCACAAGAAGTGTTTGGATGCCAGCTGGAGTGTGAGATGACCTCTGATGGTAATTTCATCATGAATGATTGTACTAAGGATTTGGCAGTCCTACCTTGTAATGAGAACTGTTATGAGAACTGAACTCTATAATAAAATAACAAGTCAAAAGGCCGATGGAGTTGGATTTTCATCTGGTGTTATGTTTGACCTGAATGTCATTACCTCCTGCACTGTTAAAGTACCAAACTATCGTCTGTCAAGACGGAAAGGTGCCAATGAAATGATGAATGGTGAAGTAAGTAAGTAAGTAAGTAAGTAAATAAGTAAGTAAGTAAGTAAGTAAGTAAGTAAGTAAGTAAGTAAGGTAGAAAGTAAGTAAGTAACTAAGGTAGAAAGTAAGTAAGTATTAAGTAAGTAAATAAGTTAGAAAGTAAGTTCGTCAGTTAGTCTTTCCTCTTGAGCCTAAGGCGCCGCATAGGGCAGAAGTCATGGCTCTCCATGTCCGGCTGTTCGCTGCTACCTGTTGTAGATCCTGGATGTTCACTTGGCCGTTGTAAGAGCCTTCTCTGATGATGGTTCTACGCAGGGTCTCTCTTGGTCTTCCCCGTTTTCTTTTCCCTACTGGTGACCATATGAGGGCTTGGTAGGGGAGTCTTGTCTTGTCCATTATGAGTACATGGCTGATGTAGTTCCAACGGCGTTTTCTTATAAAATTGGATACAATATCTTGCTTAGTCTCTTGTCTTATGTGCGCATTGGTTTTGGAATATGTCCACTGGATGTTTAGAATTCTTCTAAGACATTTGTTCTCAAAATTGTCTAAGTTTTTAAATAAAGCTGCCGTTGATTTCCAACTCTCACATCCATACGTTAGCACTGGAATCACACAAGAATTGAAGATGTTAAGTTTCGCATGTTGGCTGAGTGACTTTGACTTCCAGATGTTTGACAGTTTATTGAAGGCACCAGATGCCAGTGCGATTCTGGATAATATTTATGGTGTAGAGTCCCCTGTAGATGTCATTTTGCTTATTAGGTATGTGAAGCTGTTGACTTTTTCAAGAACATGGTTGCTTAATTTGGTGTCGTCTGAACTATTGGTAAGATCAATAGTTTTTGTTTTTGTGGTGTTAATTTGGAGACCAATTTGTCCTGAAACATTTTGGAGATGGTTTATTTTCTCTTGCGCATCTGGGTGTGTTGAACTCAAAAGCACTATGTCGTCAGCAAAGTCCAGGTCTTCTAGAATTTTGTCAACCCAATGGATACCCCTAGTTCGTCAGTAAGTAAGTAATAAAGTAAGTAAATTGGTAAGTAAGTAGGTAAGTAAGTAGGTAAGTAAGTAGGTAAGTAAGCAAGTAAGTAAATAAGTTAGAGAGTAAGTGAGTAATAAAGTAAGTAAGTAACAAAAGAACAAAAAACAACTATCATCATCATCATCATCATCATCATCATCATCATCATCATCATCATCATCATCATCATCATCATCATCATCATCATCATCATCATCATCATCATCAACATCATTATCATCATCATCATCATCATCATCATCATCATCATCCTCCTCATTATCATCATCATCATCATCATCACCACCACCACCGCCACATCATCATCATCATCATCATCATCATCATCATCATCATCATCATCATCATCATCATCATCATCATCATCATCATCATCAGTATCAGCATCATCACAACCACCACCACCACCACCACCACCACCATCATCATCATCATCATCATCATCATCATCATCATCATCATCATCATCATCATCATCATCATCATCATAACTAAGTAAGTAAATAAATTAGATAGTAAGTAAGTAAGTAAGTAAGTAAGTAAGTAAGTAAGTGAGTGAGTGAGTAAGTAAGTAAGTAATTAAGGTAGAAAGTAAGTAAGTAAATAAGTTAGAAATTAAGTAAGTATTAAGTAAGTAAATAAGTTAGAAAGTGAGTTCGTCAGTAAGTAAGTAATAAAGTAAGTAAATTGGTAAGTAAGTAAGTAAGTAAGTAAGTAGGTACGTAAGTAGGTAAGTAAGTAGGTAAGTAAGTAAGTAAGTAAGTAAGTAAGTACGTAAGTAAATAAGTATGTAAGTAAATATGTAAATAAATAAGTAAGTAAATAATTAAATACGCAAGTAAATTAGTAAATTAGTCAGCAAGTAAATAAGTAAATAAGTAAGTAAATAAGTAAGTAAGTTAATAAGTAAGTAAATAAATACGTAAACAAGGAAATAAGTAAATAAGTAAATTAATAAATAAATGCATTTTTGATAGCATAGTGTAACAAACTATCATCTTTCACGACGGCAATGTACCAGTGTAAGTATGATGAAAGTAAACTGATGATATCGAGACACAAGACATTAACATATACTAGGCAATGATGTGAAATGATGGTAGTATGACATGATGTAAATCAATAATATGACTTTACATCAAAATATAAATAATCACTGAATATTTCCTTCAGGAACTAACAATAACATTATTCCTCTATAATTTTCACACTCACAGATGTCACCTTTCTTAGACAACTTCTCCAGATATGCTTCTCTCCAGAGTTCAGTTATTTCTTCGGTCTCCTCGAAATTGCTAAATAATTTATGTATCTATATCTCTCTCTCTCTCTCTCTCTCTCTCTCTCTCCCCCCCCCTCTCGCATATCCTATTTAAATGACATCGCTGTCAACATCAGCATTATACCGCTGTTGTTGATTTCTTGGCAAGATTATGCTCAGTAGTTTGCCATTGCTTTTTGAGCAACCGGCTCACATACACCCTAAACAACGCGACACGATCCGCTACCGAATCTCGCGCAGCTGCGTTACCCTACGTGGATATATGGGATTACGGAGAAAGACGTTAACCCCTTAGCCAGGGAGAGATGGAAATTGCGTCTGCGTGGAAGTGTACTACAAGAAAAACGTTTACACCTTTAAAACATTGATGTTAATCATATGATGATATTCGTTATTCTGCAACTTATTTCTCATCAATATGGATGTCAGAAATATGAATTTCAGCTTCGAATAAACCAATATTGAAATTATACTTACGTTTGGACGAAAAGTAAAACAAACAAAACACTTAAAAAAAAAAATAAAATAATCCACAATCACAGAAACAGTTTATTTTTAAAGTCAACGACATTTCTCAACGCTTTTATGCGTAATGGGTACATGGTGGTAGCACCAATTTTAGCTGAACAATAATTTGTATGATAATTACTTCCTTCTGTTTCTTGTCAGATTCTCTGTGTTTGTCTTCTTGAATTGTTGTTAGCGGCGAAGTAAATAAGGAAGTCTCCAATACAGTTGATACAATATATCAACTCTTGAATACAATATATCACAATCTTCAGTCTCTCTTCGTGTTTTAGTGGCTCACTATCTGTAATATATTTAACAACAAATGCAAAACCGTAACACAAAATATACAGGAGACAAATGTACAGTAAAGTTCTACTTGTCTTCGTAATGCCGTGTTTTGTGGTGACCTTGCCTTGACCGAAGATCAGCTGTTGGCGTTTGTTGGTGATTTGTGTGATCTTGAGTCCAATAACAACACAGCCCGCGGTGACCAGACTGATTGGTACTATTCCTGTCATGTAGTTACCTATTTCTTGTATCAGCTGAAATAGTCCCATTCTGACATGATCTACATACATATCACTGAGGATAATCAAGCCTATAGTGCCGTCTTGTAAAACAATTTGCTTAAACTGTACAGGTAATATGATAGTATATAGAATATATACTCCACATAGAACATAGAGACAGGAAAGAACAATTATTGTACGCCGGGGAGTTAAGATCAAATTCGCTTTGAATGGACAAAATATGACTAATATACGTTCACCTGTTATCAGAACAGGGATGTACATTACCACGAAAAGTCCTATACAATAAGCAAACCCAAACAGCACATATAATGTATACCACATGCAATTGATAGTTTCAGAGAACCGGAATCCTGCACCAGCACTGTCAAATTCGGTGTAAATATAAGCAGGAATGTTGTTGATACCAATCAAAAGTGAACTTTCGCAGACCGCCAAACACAAGAGAAGTATGTTGGAACATTTCCTGAATCCATGTCGAGTCAGTATGACAATGTTGATCACATTACCTACTAATCCCAACACGCAGGCACAGGGAAAAATCACATATTCAAATGTTTGAATGATTGTGCGAGCCACTTCCCCATCGAGAATTTGTGCATGTGTCATTTCAGTTGTCAGTAACAACAGCACAGTCACGTTGGCCGACATTTCTAGATGTTTATGCTTAACAGCTTCATGTCAAATACATCAACAGTAACAATGTAAAAGAACCGTTTACAAGTCTTAAAGTTTATTAGGCATATAGATCACAGAAACTTATTTTTATGTAAAGGCAAAGATATTTTGACATAAGGTGCAGAGTCCTCCAGGCGGGAAAATTGACATAGGCGTTTGACATAAGAACAGGAGTGAGACAGATATGTCTTTTGTACGTCAACCATTCTTACAGACTATCGACTGGATTTGACAACTAACACTGCCAGGAATGGGATTCTATAGACTCCTCTAACAAAGTATCTCGATGACTTGGACTTCGCTGACGACATTGCCTTCCTGTCTCACACACGAAATCAGATGCAGGATAAACGAACACCAGAGGACGGATTTCACTACAGTTTGGGTTAACAGTTTACAGAAAAGACAAATATGATCGGAATAAATCAAGCAAATGATAACCCGACCTCCCTTGTTGCAGGAGTCTCTACAAAACACACAATATGGCTTTATATGGTAGTGCGATAGGGGTATCCCCAGTCAAAGGAGAAGTCAGGTGTCCCCTTCCATACACCAACCTAAAGAACACACATGTGTAGGCCCTAAGGTGGAGTACATCTTTAGCTACCCGCCTCCTCCATACAGGGTCACGCGAAACGATATAAGCAGGTGGTGGATGGAGCTGGATAGCAGCCGACAGATAGTTGTTAGTTATGGTCTCAAGTTTAACGACGGTAGGCAAAGAACCTATTTGTAGTGACAATTGATATGGTCATCGATAGTATGGTTAATGGCCAGTAGTTGAGTTGAATTGAGTCGGACATCATTGCACTCGGAGCCCCCCCCCTTTCCATAAGCGATCTGTCCTAATCTTCAACAGCTAGCGAAGAGTTCCAATACTAATGGTGCCCATTGAAATCTGATTATATGTCCGTCTTGCTTTACCTCTGAGTGACGACTGTCTACCAGATCCTCTATAGTGTGTTTTTTTTTTCTTTTGCCCCAATATAAACATCATATCTCAGTAACCAACTGAGAGAAAATTATGAGATTTAGTATATAACCTTATCATTATGTCCACCCAACAAAAATTTTTTTGTTCTGGAGATTTTACAGCAGGTTTCAAAGTTTGTTTATATGCGGTATATAATTTACGGGTCTGAGATCAAATTCATAATTTTAAATGTATTACAGCTTAGCCAGACAATCAGCGCTCAATGTTGAATATTGTACGTGTTTTGAAGGGATTGGCCTTATGCCGACTCCCCGCGTTGTTCAAACTAAGACTGTTCAGAGGTGTCTCAAAATGTGGGTTATTTCACGAAACCTGATTAATATGTTTTTTTTTTAAATTAAAAAAAAAACTCTTACCACTTATCGCTAACATTGAAATGTGTGAATATTTTTCAATGGGATTTAATGCGAAATTGTACACTTCATAGAATCGCTATGAAGTTGTACACATCTTTTTGTCAAGAAGCTGATCGCAGGAAACTGTTTTATACTATTACAAATTCCGAAAAAAGAACAGTGCATGCATTGGGTTTGTGTAAACGGTAATTTTGTCGATGGGTGCAAGAATCTGGAATTAAACCACCACGCAATAACAAAGCGGTAGGTAGAAAGATTATTGTAGACAGCTTTGACAAAGATGTCATAAGGCGAGCTATTATAAAAATGCTTTTAAAAGTCGCTTAAAATTCGACAGGGTCGACTTCATTGCACCGGGTTCTATCCCATATGGCTCGGTCTCGTTCCGCAGCGCGGAAAGCATCACACAAAGCACGAACTCCGCAGCTCTAGCGACGGCCCACAGCAGTCTCCGAAAAATTTAACTCGTAAACCGAAGGATGCGGCCCGGTGTCGAACCCACGACCTTTGGAGCCCGAGCCAAAAGGCTTGACCACTTCGCCATGGAGACTCCTAGAATTATAAAAATTTTGGATTTTATATCCAGGATTATCCAGCATTATAAAAATCTTGGATGCCAAAGAAACAGTGACTGTAAGAAAACTTAGGGTTTGGTTCAGAAAGAACAATAAGCCAAAGAAACAGTGACTGTAAGAAAACTTAGGGTTTGGTTAAGAAAGAACAATAACATAGAGCTATCCAAAACAACTTTGTGGAAAATTATAAGGACATTATCTTCACTATTTGAAAGTACAAGGGCGGTATAAATAATCTTTGCGAGCAACCGCATTTAGGAGCCATGAGAAGCAGATACCTACGTGAAATAAGGGAAATGCGCAAAGAAAATTATGGCATAGTGTGTTTGGATGAAATGTGGATCAATGCGCACCACACAAGTGATAAGCAATGGCAATCAGTGGATGGACAGATAAAGCGATATGTGCCCAGTAGTATAGGACAGCTTTTGGTCATGGCCCATGCTGGTAATACGCATAATGGCTTACAACAGAATGCTGGGCTCGTGGTCGTATCAAGGCATACAGACAATATGGATTATCATAATAAGATGAATGGTAATGTATTTAGAGATTGGCTCGAGAATACTGTGCTTCCATCCCTAGATAGACCGTCGTGTCCAATTATGGACAATGCATGACATCAATTTTGTTGCCCAAGAAGACAAAATACCTACAGCTTCGAGCACAAAGGGAGCAATAAAGATATGACTCCGAATGGAAAACATACCATTTCCAGAAATGTATTTCTAGCTAGAATTGTTGTCCTTTGTAAAACAGACGCCAAAAAGCAAGAAATATCAAATCGACAAGTTGATAGAGGAGCATCGTCATGGGTGTTTGAGACTTCCGCCGTACCATTCTAATTTTAACCCTATAGAACTAGTGTGGGCTAAAATTAAAGGACAGGTGGCAGCTGACAATACTATATTCAAATTGTCTGACGTCAGGATACTAATCCAGTCCGCGCTATTAAATATTGATAAAAGTTACTGGGAAAATGTGAGGACCATGTGTTGAAAGAGGAAGAGGATTATTGGAGAAAGGATGGATTGAATTTTATGCAACCGAGAGCAGTCATCAACCTACTGGAATCGTCCGACACAGATTAAGGTCTGAGCAGATCGCAGACCTTAATCCACGTGCACACCAACTGGGATATTTTGCTACAAATATTCAGAAGAATTACAGGCCCTAAACATTACAGCATCAGCATAATGTCAATGGCAACAGTTTGTATTCCACAGTGATGAATTTTCAATTCCACAAGCCTCCAGCCGTGACAAACAACTGTATTGAAAAAAAGAACACACACACACACGCGCGCGCACACACACACACACACACACACACACACACACACACGCACACTAAACGCATTGAATACCAACAGAAGAGTAATATTGCGGTGGAAACTGACATATTGTGGCATAACAAGAAACGTGAGAGCAAACACGTTGTCAAATTAGGGGACAACACACGTGCATACAAATCAATCTATAAACTTCAATGAAAAGAGGACCAACATCTTGGTCGTTAAGAAGAAAGCCCACTACAGAGACACTGACAACTATTTTCATAGTGCAAAACTGGTAATCATGTTCCGTCTCTGAACGGTAAACAGCAGAGTAGACAATCTTTCACGAAGACTCAAAGCGGGTCTTTCACCCATGTGTACGTGTGAACAAACTACACAGACAGCTGAACAGATCCTTAAAAATGGAAGCATGATAATAAATTGTGGTATCATTTATGGTCACTCCATATGCACATTAACGCACAGCTATTTGGAAGCTATCACGAACTCAATATAAAAAGCTAACATGAATACTTGTGTACAAATTATTAACCAGCAGCTGAAGAAACAAGAAGGAAATGAAAAATAAGGTAAGAAATATATTCCTTCTACTTTCCTGTCAATTTACAAATGATTAACCCCATGCCTCTGTAAATTCTCTGTCTTTTCTAATATTACACATTTGACCCTTCTCGGGATTCTCCGTGGTGAAGTGGTAAAGCCGTCTGACTCGGGCTCCGAAGATTGTATGTTCGATTCCGGGCCGCGTCCTTCATTTCACGAGTGCATTTTTTCGGAAATTCCCGAGGGTCGTCGCTGGAGGTACGGAGTTCGCGCTTTGTGCGACGCTTTCCGCGCTGCGGATAGAAACTGAGCCATATCGGATAAAAACCCGGTGCAATGCAACCGACCCTGTCGATTTTAAGCTACTTCTTTCATTGCACCCACTCCCATACGAATCCGGATACGCCTTGTGTGTCATCTGAATTGACGGGGCTTTCATTACTGTAAATATAAATTTGTTAGAGAGAAATCACTAGTTTTTCAGAAAAACATCAAAGAAATGTCGCCGCTGTCGATGATTTAAGTTGCTTTTGGACCTATCAAAGACATATTCCTTGGGTGGGGGAAAATATAAGAAGGCTGGAAAAATTTCATAACGATGCAACAGACAGTTTTCAAAATAATTGATCGTGAATTAAGGCATTCTTTTCGGGACATACTATAACCACCCCCTGCTGCTACATTCGTTCTAGATCATAATAGTCTATGTATGGGTCCACATGGCCAAATGGATAAGAACGCGTTTTCTTAAACATCCGATGTTAGTTAGTCAGTTAGTTAGGTAGTCGACAGATCATCCTCATTGCACATCGAACCATTCAGTCCATAAGTGCTCGGATCCCCTCCTCAGCAAATCCCGCAACGTGTAGCGGCTAACGACGCCAGTTCTGTGTTGGTTTATCAATCTTCTTTGGCTTCCTGCGTAGTGTTCTTGTTTGGCCACCCCTCTTTTAATTTGCTGCTCTCGCAGTCTGGCCATGGTTGTAGATTCACAGTCATCACTTGGTTCACATCCGATGTGCTGATGCCGAGGTAAGGTGTTCAGCCTCTACACCTGACAGATGGACTAAAATGTTGACCTAACTTCCTTGACTTGGGCACGTTAATTACAAGTACTGAAGTCGCAGTCGCTTCGCCTGATGGCGAGGGACACTGTTAATAGGTAAAGCTATTCCACACACAAAATATAGCCCAGCACTATTAGAAGTAGTGTGTATGGACTACACTTGAGTTCAAAGCGAGTGAGCGCAAAAAAAAAAAATTCTCTGTGTTCCTTTGCACTATTCTCACGCTCCTAGAGGGCCTTCACTACATCTGCCTCATCATGCATCATATCACCCCTTAATGATGCAGCACCAGCCAATCTGTCTGCCTGTTCATTTCCAACCACACCAGTGTCCTGGAGAAAAGATTCAGCAAATGCTCACAACCCGCGACCTCTGAATTGATGCAAGCCATTCTGCACGAAGCATGCCACACTTCACCTTTGCCAGTATGCTTTGTGAATAGTTACAATCACAACAGGCGTATACTGTTTCTTCTCCTACCAGCGGAAAGCTGCAGTGACCGCCTCCAGCCCGATTCTCAGACTTGAGGTTGTGGTGTCATATGTCTCCTTTAGTAAACATAAGCCATTTGCCTTTGTTATGAATCCCCAGGCATTTTTTGTCTCTTAACACATTGACATCGGTATAGATAATCACACCTTCAGTACGAGAGTAGTCATGAATTAACTGCTGAATTTCTACTTCCGTAGCTCAACTGGCCATTCCCTACATTCACAGCCCAGTGTGATTTATAACCAAACACAAGTCTGAATTACTATTTGACACCCTGACCCACTCCTTGCCTCTGCCAATCTTCTCAAGTGTGCATATTTCTCTGATGGTATCTTCTGCCTGAGCCATCCATGATCTTCCTCTTAACAGCCTGTGGCCCTTGACTGCATCCAGGGAATCATGCAGAAGGTATTCCTTGTCCGCAGCTACCTTGAGGTATGACCTTGGTTGGAAAACCTTGAGTTTGTCTGCAATGGTCGGCAACGCCAGGAAGTATAGCATAAACACTATTGGGGTGTCGCGTGTACATCCCAGAATCACCCTCATGCCTTCATTCTGTACGCGCTCTAACTTCACTAGCTGACTCCTTGAGACAGTAAGCATTCCTAGTCCATACACTACTACTGAAATGATCAAGTTCTGAAAAAAGTGTGAACAGCATTTTCTGCTTTATTTCCCTTGCTGCCATACTCTTTATTGCACTGAGCCCCTTCTGACACTTTGTAACCGCCACTTCAACTTTATCCCTAAGGAACAGGCTTCTAGCACAAGTATTTCCCAGGTACTTAAATCTGCTTTCTCTATTCAAATTTCTACCCTTTATTGTGAGGCTTGGAGATCACCACAAGACAGACACCCTTTCTGGGTTAATGACAGCATTCACCTGTGTACACCAATCCTTCACTTTGTCCATTGTCGCCTGCAGCTGCTGAGCGATTTGATTTCTGTCCCTCCCTTGCCTGTATGCGAGAACGCCATATGCAAGTGTTAATATCCTTCCAACCCCTGGTTCTTCGAGGCTTGCAATATTGCTCGCCAGTAGGGAAGCAAAAGCAGACTACCTAGTTTACAGAATCCTAGAATGTCACGGGTCGTTAGTTCACAGACAAACAGTCACACCGTGTTGATCATGTAAAATGGCGAAACATGACGGCTCATATGCATCAGCATGGCACATGATGTTGATAATAATCTAAAACACACAACTGTAGCTGTATTAAGCTCTCATTATTAGTATTTGCAATGCGTATTTTTATATGGATGTGAAGCTTGGACAATGAGCAGCCAGGCTGAAAAACATCTGATGGCTGTAGAAATGTGGTTTCTGAGGAAAATGCAAAGAATACCATGGACAGCCAGAAAGACCAATGAACAAGTCCTTCAAGAAACAAATGAAGATCGTAAACTGATCAGAGACATTAGACGTAGACAGTCACAATTTTTTGGGCATGTTATGAGAAGAAATGATTTGGAGAACTTGGTGACAACTGGTAAGATCGAGGGGAACAGACCAAGGGGAAGACCTAGAAACAAGTATCTGGATGGCTTGGCCTTGTGGCATGGTCGAGACAGAAACACGGAACTGATCCACGACTCTGTTGATCGAGTGAGATGGCAGAACATGACCGCCCACGCTTACCGGCATGGCACATGATGGATGGATATTGCCTTTTTTGGTATTTTTTTTCTGTTCCGCAAATGCATTCTCTACTTCACTAATTTGCATCTTTATTTTCTTTCATGTTTCTCTCATTATAATTCTGAGTAGAAGTTGGTGATATGGTTATGAAGTTAATTGTTCAAAATTCTTCGCATTCAGTCGCCGATATGGGTTTTGGTAAGTTATAAATACAGTTGTCATTATACATGGTATTAAGTGGCATGACAAAATCACAAATACTGAAGTATTGGAAAGATCAGGTTGTGTGACGGTTTATTCCATGCTGAGTCTTCGTAGACTTAAATGGATAGGGCATCTTAGGAGGATAGATGATGGTAGAATACCAAAGGACATTTTTGGAGAATTACAGATGGGTAAGAGATCTCAGGGTCGGCCTCTACTACGATACAAAGATTCTGTGTAAGCGGGACATGATTGATACAGGCATCGATAATGCACATTGGGAGCAAGTCGCCGCTGAACGTGTTGCATGGAGGGCAAACATCAGAAATGGAATTAAGACAAAGGAGAAAATTATTGCAGATAAGTCACACACCGAGAGTGTGAGACGTAAGATGGTGCATGATGATGGAAATGACCACGTGTTCACATGCACCCACTGTGAACGGACATTTACAGCGCAAATTGGCCTTATTAGTCTCATTCGCTACCGCCATGGGTAAAAGTTATTATGCCTTTTTGAAGCACAAACTATCGTCTGTCAAGACGGCAAGGTGCCAATGAATGAATGAATGAATGTCATTATACCATTAGTTATATACCCATTGATGGAAATGTCATTCAATAGTTTAGTATTTATAATCCAAGTTCTCAAAGTACTTTTAATCCCTATATTGTGATTCCATCTGGCTCGACCAGCGTTTGCTATTTTTCCCCCCTCCGTTTGTTTGATAGTGTCATTGAACTATTCTTTTTAGAATTGGTAAACCTTCCACGTGAGATTCTTCTGCTAAATTTGCTTTATCCCAGTCATATAATTCTCTTATGTATTCATTTAATCTCTTTGTTATTGCAGTTTCTTCCAGTAATATGTTTTCTGAGTTTGATTTCAGACACACTGTGTTTATACTTATGTTTCTGTATTTACATGACCTTGCTCGCGCGCGCGCGCGCGCGCGCGTGTGTGTGTGTGTGCGAGTGTGTGTGTGTGTGTATGTGTGTGTGTGTATGTGTGTGTGTGTAAGATAATTTGATTTATTTAATATTTGTTGCACTGTCCGTTTTATCTATTGTTTTTTGTTTGTATTTTAGGAATTTTATCTCTGCTTATTTATCTTACGTTATCTTTAATAGTTGTACTTTGTATTTGTTTGTATGTTTTATTTTTGTTCAATAATTTTATGATTTCTGTAGTCATCCATTTCATCTTAGATTGTTTTGTTTTCATTTTGGAAATATAACTTTGCTTGTTTGATTAATGAGGTTTTTAAACATTTACCATTGTTCATCTTTACGTTTATTTTACTAATTGATTGTGTCTGTTTTTCAAAACCAGTCTGTATCGTTCTTAAGTGTATCTGCTTGTCGAATACGTGTATTAAGTGTAATGTTCTTGTCGACGGTACGTTTGTTTGTCTACATAGTGGGACGTCATCTCAGTTACAGTCAGCTCAGCTTCACATTTATTAGTGCATTTCTAAACCTTTTATTGTTCGTTATGTAATCACTTTGGTTGAATATTTTCTTATCGAGACAGTTCCTTGTATAAAGTCGTGTCTTATGGTGTTTAAATCAGGCGTTTTAAATCAGCATATCATTTAGTTTTGCTAGTGCTATCAGTTTGTCATTCTTTATTCCCTCACTCCTAAATCAGTCACAAAGAACACCTTCCATTCTTGTCTGTCCTGGTTTTGAGTTGGCATCTACAAGTGTGAGTTTGATCTTGTTTGATTTGGTTTGAGAGATCGCCTATTCTACTTCGCCATTAAATAATTGAACTTCTTCACTACTGCTTCCTGTAATCCAAATCCTTTTTCATGGTTGTTACTGCACTCGGTGGCTAATGTGATCAGTATCACTCGGGGCATCTTCGCTTCCCATGATATTACCCGGCATACATTTTAATGAATATATTGTTGTGTGTTTGATTTTGTTATATTGCCAGATCCTATCCGTCTTATCTTACTCACTTCTTGGAATTTAATCGTTATCTGTTTCAATTCTTGAATTACATGATCTAGTGTTCATATTTTCAATAGTGTTCCCACGTTCCACGTTCGTTATTTTAAACCTAATCATTTTTCTTCCCGATGACAGTCTGGTGTCACATATGGCTCGGGCTAGTCCGCACTGGACAAAGTTATCCTAGGAAATCCATTCACCTTGTTCACTGACTTCGAAATGCTGCATTGTATGATTTCAGAGGAAGATAATGTAGTGGGTTCCTCTTGACTTCTACATCCACAAGGCGTTCATATATCCCGGTCTTCCGACTGTCAGAAAATGGGTGTTCTTTTTTGCCCAGCTGTAGACTTGTCCACTTATCCCTGTGGATACTCGGTGCCCAGAGCTTGTCTTTGCCACATCGTGGTGTTCTTCAACATCTACCTCGAGAAGGTGCAATTGGGATTTCCCCTACCTACAGTTACGAGACCATGATTGCATATCTCATATACACCGGTACTGTTACAAGGAAGCTATTATGTGTACATGTTTAAACCATTTTTGCTCTAAAATATATCAGCAACTTAATCCGGCCTCTAATAGTCTAATAGAGTAGAGGGATAGGGCGCACTCCTTATCAAGAAAAGGTAAGGTAGCCCTTCCCAACGGGACACCCTTGGGCAACGGGGAGCACCGGGATAACCCCTCAAAACGGGTAGCGTGAAACCATGCCAGCACATGCGGGATTGAGATTGACAGCAGCCGATAGATAGTTGTTGGTTATAGCCTCACGTTCGAGGCGGTATGCGGATGATCCTTTTAAAGAGAATGGCTACGGTCTCCAGCCAGTATGGTCACTGCTAAGACGGAAAGCAATGGCAGACTACCTTCTTTACAGATATCTAGTAGCAGTCAAATACACTATGGGGACAGACTGTTATATGGGACATTTTCTGAACAGGACACGCTATTGAATTATGATAATTATGTTGATAATAATGGTGGTGTTGATGGTGATGATGGTGATGTTGATGATAATGAGAGCGATGATGGTGATGTCAATGATGGTGATGTCAATGATGGTGATGTCAATGATGGTGATGTCAGTGATGGTGATGTCAATGATGGTGATGTCAATGATGGTGATGTCAATGATGGTGATGATGATGATAATGAGATCGATGATGATGATGTCAATGATAGTGATGTCAATGATGGTGATGTCAATGATGGTGATTTTGATGATAAGGAGAGGGATGATGGTGATGTCAATGATGGTGATGCCAATGATGGTGATGCCAATGATGGTGATGCCAATGATGGTGATGTAAATGATGGTGATGTCAATGATGGTGATGTCAATGATGGTGATGTTGATTATGGTGATGTTGATGATAATGAGATCGATGATGGTGATGTCAATGATGATGATGTCCATGATGGTGATGTCAATGATGGTGATGTCAATGATGATGATGTTGATAATAATGAGATCGATGATGGTGATGTCAATGATGATGATGATGTCAACGATGGTGATGTCAATGATGGTGATGTCAATGATGGTGATGTCAATGATGGTGATGTCAATGATGGTGATGTCAATGATGGTGATGTCAATGGTGGTGATATCAATGATGGTGATGTCAATGATGGTGATGTCAATGATGGTGATGTTGATGATGATGGTGATGTCAATGATGGTGATGTCAATGATGGTGATGTCAATGATGGTGATGTCAATGATGGTGATGTTGATGATAATGAGATCGATGATGGTGATGTCAATGATGGTGATGTCAATGATGGTGATGTCAATGATGGTGATGTTGATGATAATGAGAGCGATGATGATGATGTCAATGATGGTGATGTCAATGATGGTGATGTTGATGATAATGAGAGCGATGATGGTGATGTAAATGATGGTGATGTCAATAATGGTGATGACAATGATGGTGATGGTGATGGTAATGATGTGATAATACTGATGCTGATGATGATCGTGGCGATGTGGATGATGATGATGATGATGATGATGGTGATAATGATTGTGATGATAATAATGATGATGATGAGAATGATGATAATGATAGTGATGATAAAGATGTTGCTGATGATGATGAATAGTCAAGAAGGACATTCAGACATGAATGTTAAACATTCCCCTTTTTGGCTGATTCCGTTGTAAGACTAATGTGGTTTTATACAATCTGAAAAGTTAACTTTGGAAAAAACCTTATTTTTTTTTTTTTTTTTTTACCGCGTTTCCATCCTGTTTCAGGATATTGCGGTCAACACCAGCATCTTTCAGCTGTATGTTGATTCCTAGGCTAGATTACGCTCATCAGCACGCCACGACTTTCTGAGCGACCGGCTCCATACTCTCATAAGTCACTTTTGCGATTCGAACAACTGCTAATTCTCGTCGCGTCACGTGACGAGAGTATTCGGGGTTAGCGGAGAAAGCTGCTATCCCCTCGGCCATGGAGCCGGCTGGAAAAAACCTTATATTTTAATAAAATGTTTGGAACTGCGAAAAAGCTGTGGAAATGTATATTGATTGTAATGAAAGAGAACCACGTACTTTTATGCCTGACTATATTTTTGTCAAACGAACGTGCACTGTATAAACTGCACGTTTATCTGGCGATCTTATTCTATGATTGATCATGAACAATTTTCTAGAGCGATGTCCTCATTGAGTGACAAACAGTTGATTGTCGGAGCGTCCCGCTGAATTGTCCACGAGTGCCAAACGCCAGTGAACTTATTCGGATCAGAAATGATGGGTGAAGTCGGTGCAATTATATTAGCACACAATACGTCCTTTTGTGCGTGATTGCCTGAACAGAAACTAGGTTTGGGAAATGTCTGCAGTATGTTAGAAATCTAACGTCTTAATCATATTACAGTGCACAATCTCCTTCTTATTTGATAATCTCATTCTTTTATTTATAATCAGTCGATCCGAGGAACAAGGTGGCCATGTTATGAAATGTAATTGACTGTCGGATAACCCAGGTCAAATATAAAAATGTACACCCATAATCGGATAGGAAAATTATGGTTGGACATAAGCAGAACCACGTGCGCCTCATTAAGTCTAATTTCTTAGCGCTTGTTTCACATCTCCTGACAGGCTGTATTGTAGTATCCCAGAAGTCGTCCTCAGAATCTGCATGATTTCATTTAAGTAATTTCTTTTCTAATCAAATAATTGTCCCTGTTCTGGATGCTTTGGTAGCTTGAGTTCACTTGAAACATTGTGTGTCGGTTTGTTCAATGCATCCCTTACATGAGCTGACATTTCTAGGAACACACTGTGAAAGGCAAGCAACAACTTAATTGTCTTCGCTCAGCTCGAGAACATTTCATCGATTGATTGAAGTCTCGAAGATTCGATAGAATCGGTTGGAAGATTGGTCACGAGTTTGTCTCGTCCTGGAGACACAATTTATGGCACACTGCTTCATATCGCGGAGTCTCTCTCTCTCTCTCTCTCTCTCTCTCTCTCTCTCTCTCTCTCTCTCCCTCCCTCCCTCCCTCACACACACACAAACACACATACACACACACACACAATGAGTTACATCTGTCTCCGCACGTCTAGATAACAGCTGTCTGATGTAGAAGGAAACATATATCAGAATATCTCAGCCACAAAGCAGCATGCGCTCGTACTCGTATTAAAACACTCAAGTCTGTGCGAACAATGCACATCTTTGCTATTTTCACTAGTATGAAATATCTCGCATCCACGCATGAACTGTTCCCGCTATGTAGTTAAAGAACAACTCGGTGTTTCTTAAACTGTACTACTCATGACAACAAGCTGCAATAAACACTATTCTATTTATTTTCTCCCGCTTGATAATGTTTGGGCGTGGTCTGATTTGACGTTATTGTTGTATTCAGATATTGATGGGGAATACTGTTTATATTGAATACACATACCACTCGACTTGTCTGTCTTGTGGTTGTGATTTATGTCCCCTGCCCAGAGCTGGACAAAGTATGGACATGAGACTAAAGCACTCACAAACGAACATAAGACATTCGGGACTGCCGTAACTCCAACTAGCCGCGGGGACTGATGTGCGCTCGTTGTAGTCAGACCGAAGTTTGATACATGTCAGTACTGCCGTAAGGTGTAAGTGAGTGAGTGACTGAAGGTAGAACCTATGCAGTGCCGTGAAGTTATCTAGATTGCCCTCCACTGTGTCATATTCCTCAATTAACTCTTCGTGGATGGAGAGACAATATTTGGGGTGGGTATTGGGAAGCCAGAGGTAAGCGTGGCCGATAGGATTAACACACTGACACTTACAAT
This sequence comes from Cepaea hortensis, assembly GCA_963921405.1. Classification (NCBI taxonomy): domain Eukaryota; kingdom Metazoa; phylum Mollusca; class Gastropoda; order Stylommatophora; family Helicidae; genus Cepaea; species Cepaea hortensis. Next base: position 385,315,816 of record OY992876.1, read on the forward strand.
TCATAGCGCCGAAGGATTGGTAGTGGTTTCATTCCATACACCGGTTGAATTTAAACGTTCACGTTCCCTTAAGATAGTAATAACAAACTACTAAACGTAAAATTATCTAGAAAGATCAGCATGGGGTTGAACGTAACGTCCTGCAATGGAATGTCTGTATTCATGGCTGGTAACTTTAATCAACTCGCGTTTCAGTGGTTGTACCGTTTACATGTTTCCTTTATAAGTATATATTCCATCAATATATATTCCATATATTACGTTGGAAACAACACATTTGAAGTAACTATCTTTAAAAGAAACAAGAAAAAAGCTGTAACTATATCCATCCATCATGTGCCATGCCGGTAAGCATGGGCGATCATGATTCGCCATTTTACTCGATCACCAGAGTTGTAAATCAGTTCACTGTTCTTGTCTCGACCTTGCCAAGCGGTCAAGCCATCCAGGTATTTACTTCTCTGCCTTCCCCTTGCTCTGTTCCACTCGATCTTGCCAATTGTCACCAAGTTCTCTAAATTATTTCTTCTCTTAACATGTCCAAAAAAGTTTGACTGTCTACGTCTAATTTCTCGTCTGTCCGTGGTATTCTTTGCATTATCCTTAGAAACCACATTTCCATAGCCATCAGATGTTTTTCCAGCTTGATTGCTCATTGTCCACGCTTCACATCATACGAAAATACAGGCTCTATGTAGTACCTCAACACTATTTTTCTCGTTGAAATTGACATCATTTTATTGGTTAGTATTTTTTTCATCTTGCAAAAGGCTACCTTCGCAATGGCGATTCTTGTTCTAATCTCTTCAAGACATCTCCCATCAGATGTTATGACTGTTCCGAGATAATTTTACCGATTCACTTGTTTAAGAATATTCCCATTTACCTGTATATCACATCGTGGTATTTCGTTCTTCCCAGTGACGACCATAATCTGTGTCTTCTTACAATATAATTCTAACCCTTGTTGTGCATATGTGCAACAACCGCATCTACTAAATGTTGCAGATCCTGCTCATTGTCTGCAGTCAATACTGTATCATCTGCATATCAAATGTTATCGATGTTTCTTCCTCCAATGATGATTCCTTTCATATCTTGTACATTTCTGAAAATATGTTAACTACACGGGAACAAGTCTGGAGACATTACACACCCATGTCTCACACCTCTCTTAATAGGCTGATATTGAACTACTTCATTATCAGTTCTGCTGGCAGCTTGCTGTTTCCAATATATATTTTTCACAAGTCTAAGGTCTTTCCCATCAATTTGTAGATCAGTGTCGCATTTGCGCACCTCAGTTCATTACCCCAGCTGCACATCACTACTCTAAAACACATTGTTCTACAAAAGTGCCTGCGCTAGAGAGCATCGGAATGTCAGGAATGTGGCATCACGTCTAAAAATAGAGGTGTCACCCAATGATGGACAGGTCAGGTGTTCGAATCTTGTGAAACTATTGGACGACCTAGACTTGATAGCGTCGTTGCAAGGCCTGCTGGGTAGAAGAAGGCATTGATCTGACACATACAGTTTGATACCCTAAGAAGCCGGTTGGGTTTTTCGTATGGAGTATCTTATAATTGTGTGTCCCTCGCCTGATTCATGTCGGAATGCCTCTGTAAAACGGATACGTATCTGACGTATGCGTCAGGTAAAGCTTTGTGTATGTGAGATATGTGTGTGAAGGTTCCAGCACGAAAGAATAAATATTCTTCCATCTGGAGATAGCCGCCACTTCTCTCCCTGTTCGGGCAATGGCTAATCCCGCCGTCACTGTCTAGAAAATATCTAACTCCATCTTTTTTGTTTCCAAAAGAAGTGCTGTACGTATACTGTATCTTAAGCTGTGAGAAGAGGCAAGTCTAAGCCCAGATTGCTATTCTAATCTAAACCCTTATAGCTTTCTGATTGCATTCAAAGCAGGTTTAGTAACGGACAAGCTATGATTTCTGTGCCGACCGCTGCCCCCTTTTAAATCCTCGGCCAATCTTCAACACACGAGAATGAGAGAAGGAGGAATGAAAGTTTTCTTCCTCTTGTCTTTATACGTCCGTGGTGTGAAGAGAGATTGTGTTGCATGACTGATTAGCATCAATGACAGGTCCAGCATTTTTAAACTGCTGTGATATATTCGAACTAGTTGTGAAATGATCACCACTGTATCTTGCACTCTGATCGAACTGCAGTCAGGATAACAGCCCAGTCCAAGCACTCCAGTGAACGAAGAAGATGAAGATTGGTGTTAGAATGAGAGGATGAGCTGTACTTTGTCATCTCATCTCTCTATCACTCTGTATATATGTTGAGTTAATGGATGAGAATAGGTGTGAAATTTCACAATGAGTACTTCACCTGCACCTCAATATTCATACCATACACATGACAATCATTGTATTAACTCATGAGTGAAAATATTCATTATATGCTTCCTTACATTATTGCTTTGATTCAACCTGTGGAATGTTATTTTATTAAATCACCTCCCTGTTTGAAAAAGTAAGTAAAGGAAAAACACATAATATCCTTTCATGCATCATCACTTCTAACTAGCATGGGAAATATCACCCCAGTGTTGGAAGAAGTAGGTAAAGGTAATGACAGATGAAGTGGGAAGGAATAACCAGGAAAAGTAACTAGGCAGACTAAACATCTGAGACAGCTCTGATTTGGTAACATGAGTTTATATGAATGATATGCATAATCACCCTGCCCTGTATCATCGCTATTCAGGATCAGATCTTGCTGGGTGTATTCCTTCATGAACTCTCCACCACTAATCTACTAACCTTGTCATTCTCTGTGTCTATGTCCTCTGTGAGAACATCAGCTCAAACAGATTACTATGTACAAGAACAAAAGAAGAGGTAGCTTGCCAGATGAATTGCCGATGCCTGATACCAGTACAAAGAAGAGACACTGTAGCTCTTAACTTGTAGGTACTTCCTAAATCTCTTCTGCCTATTACTTCTATCTGTAGCCCTTTCCATTCTTGTCAGCTGGAGAACTATCATCAGTTGAACATATATAAATAGGATCACCATGTTTATTCACTATAGGTGAAGAAGACGGTGTTCGCAGATTATTGCAGATCTATAGAAGATTATTGCAGATCTATAGAAGATTTATCGCAGGTCCATTGCAGATCTATAACAGATTATCACAGATCCATTGCAGATCTATCACAAACCTATCGCAGATCCATTGCAGATCTATCGCAACCTTATCACATGGATGGACGGACTGTTGAGTGAAGGAGGGACAAAACCAGAACCAATGCCAATGATCAGCTGGAGAACATTAGGGATTCTTGCATTACGTCAAGTGGTCAGTTACCCCGAATCAGTTATTTCAAAAATACTATAGGTTCTTATCTTGATGCAAAACGGTTCACAGAGGAGCTGCCAACCTAATAACTTCCAGAGAATCTAGTGCTCAGTGTTTCTAGGTGTCTTTCCATAAGCCAGCAGGTCAGACCCATTACCATCTCACCACCAACATTAATGAACTGAATTGATTTCCCTTGAACTATAAGGAAATTAAGAACTATTGCCAAAGGCATATACCAAAATGGACTGAGAACAGTAATTAATAACAACCAGTCATAAATGTGTTTAGAGAACTTTATTTATTCACAACATCTTCAACCCATGGAAAATCCTATAACTTGTGTGTAACTCAGAGACATTGTTAGGAAGAACTTGTGGTTAAGCACAGTGGCTATCTGGACTGATTCATTCTTAGATCAAATGGGAGTTAAATGATCCTTACAGGAAATCTTGACATTATCTCTTGGTTTAATGATTGTAATTCATGTTTCAGAAATGCACAACTTGCGTTTAATTCCACAGCATTTTATTCAATAAACAGATCCCTTAGATTTCCTGAGCCAATATGGGGCACTTTGGCTTCCAAAGACACATCCCCTCCAGACGAAATTAGTCCCATCCTTCTAGCTTGACTTCATTATGGGGTAGGCCAAGGTGGGTACTGCATTCTCTTCCCAACATACCACAATCAGCAAGCATCTCTATCATGTCGACATGTATCACATTATCCAAAGCCTTTGTGTAGTCAATAAAGCAAAGATGTATATTTTTATTTACTTCTATATAACGTTCAATTACTGTTCTCAGCACGTACACAGCATTTACTGTACCCCTGCCTTTTACAAACCCACATTGTTCTTCTCTTATTTCGGGGTGTATTTTCTTCCCATCTCTTTGCGTGATAATTCTTAGCAAAATCTTCGTGATACGGCTCATTATACTAATAAACATATATATGGAAAATGAATGAAACAGAAGTACCCAGTACCAAACATTGGAGTATTCCACCTCCTATAAGAGACACGGTTGACGATGATCTATTCCACAAGTCATGTTGGAGTCAGTCTTTATCGAATCGTCCAAGTCATGTTGTTATTCCTGTAAATACCAGAGTTTTCACAATTAGCCCAAAGAAGATGTGTGGCGTCGGTCATGTGGAGATGTTATGTGTTGTGTCGGTCATATGGAGATATTATGTGTTGTGTTGTCATGTGGAGATGTTATGTGTCGTGTCGGTCATGTGGAGATGTTATGTGTTGTGTCGGTCATGTGGAGATGTTATGTGCTGTGTCGGTCATGTGGAAATGTTATGTATTGTGTCGGTCATGTGGAGATGTTATGTGTTGTGTCGGTCATGTGGAGATGTTATGTGTTGTGTTTGTCATGTGGAGATGTTATGTGTCGTGTCGGTCATTGGAGATTTAATCATTCCATGTTTTCCCAATGTTTGTGTGTATGCGCATGAGCTGTGTCAGTGTATATGTGTGTAGATGGGAAAGTGTATGATAGTGTTATTGACGGTATGACACATTGTGTGTATGTGTGCTCGTGGTATGATGGATTATTTAGCATTTATAGGCGTGCGAGAGAGAGAGAGAGAGAGAGAGAGAGAGAGAGAGAGAGAGAGAGGGAGAGAGAGCGAGAGAGCAAGGGAGAGAGAGAGCAAGAGAGATAGAGAGAAAGAGAGAGATAGAGCAATAGAGCTATATATATATATATATATATATATATATATATATATATATATATATATATATATATACAGAGAGAGAGAGAGAGAGAGAGAGAGAGAGAGAGAGAGAGAGAGAGAGAGAGAGAGAGAAGTGACAGAGTGACAGAGCATTGACAAAGAGTGAATGTTTGTATGTGTGTATGTCTATATATGAATATTTGCATATATGCCGAAAATGGACTCTTCCCACAAATCTACTCAGTCGGGTTTAAGTGTCGTCCTTTGGTTCAGAAAGCAACGGCAAACAACATAAGGTGAATTTTCGTAATTAATAAACTGGCATTTAACTGCAGCATCTAGCAAAGAACATGCTATCTTTAGAGGTAGGGAATATCATATGTTCACGTTGATGTAATCATCCGTTCATGTTGATGTAATCTGCTGTTCATGTTGATGTTATCATGTCTTGATGTTGATGTAATTATCTGTTTATGTTAATGTAATCAGGTAAATCTAATCATCACTTCACGTTGATCTAATCGTCACTTGATGTTGATATAATCATTTGTTCATGTTGATCTAATTATCACTTCATGTTGATGCAATCATCACTTCATGTTGATGTAATCATCACTTCATGTTGATGTAATCATCTGTTCATGTGATGTAATCATCTGTTCACGTTGATGTTATCATCTCGTGATGTTGACTAAGCCAACCTGACAGATATTTACGATACGCTTTCAGCGATTCAAAGAATGTGTATTCCATTCAGTCACAGTGGGAATAGAAGAACACATTACCGCCATTTAGAATATTCCCCAACGTACCTCCGTGCCAGTGTTAACCACGACAGATGCCGAGTGGCCATTTTCCCTAACGGCCAGCGCTGACGTGACTTGTGTTAATTGTGGACAAATGCAAATCGTAATTTAGTCACTAGTTTTTTTTAATTTGAATTGAATACAGAAAGCGACGAATGAAGAGAAACCATAACACCATGCATCTGTGAGAGTAGGGACTCCGTGACAGATTGCAGACATGTATGATGTTTCTTGCTGTGCCACGCATTGAGCGGAGGCCCGTCCTGGCCAGTGCTGGAATCTAATGCACAGCGGGTTGCCAGAATTACACTTAGAGTATACTGACAACGAGTGAGACCTCACTTCATGTGTAAGCTGTGATTCTCTTGAGTGTCTGTGTGCCTATCGCTGTATGCAAGATAACGAGCGATTCCTCAACCATAAACAACCATATGGCATCTACTATCTCTAATAAATTTGACAGAAGACCAGTGTCCAGCCACAACAGTATCTCATTTCCCATAGAATACTGTATTCTGAAAATTTTTGCAACAATGGGCATTTTGTATTTACTAAAGGGAGATAACATATAAATAGAGCGCAATGATGATACAACAGAGTTTAGTACCCTGAATGTGTGTCTGTGGAATGATAAGAGTGGAAATGGATGCAACTTGAGAGAGGGCATAAGTAAAGTAAGTACAGGTCCCTTTCACACTCTTAAGGCGAACTGGGCAAATAGTGCTAAACCCATACTTTTAGACCAACTCTAGTCATCTCTTCATCTTGATCTAGTGAATCTTCATATTGGTCTATTCATCCATTCATGTTGATCTATTCGGGTGATATGTTCTATTACACGCCTGCCGACGTTACTTTCCAAGACATGGTTTGGTACTGGGTCGACAGGGGCTCAGACAAACTTGACCTAATCCGTGGCGATGCTGAGCTAACTCATGACCAGCGGGCTGGCAGGAGAATGTCTACGAACCACTGCCATACCGCGGCCGCCTATAAATGGGACCTCAAGCAGTTTCCTGGTATTGGTCTATGGTGTGATACTGCCATCACATGTTGTAGGTCTGTGATGTGATACTGCCATCACATGTTGTAGGTGTGTGATGTGATACTGCCATCACATGTTGTAGGTCTTTAATACTGCCATCACATGTTGCAGGTCTGTGATATGATAATGCCATCATATGTTGTATGTCTGTGATGTGATACTGCCATCACATGTTGTAAATCTGTGATGTGATACTGCCATCATATTTTATAAGTCTGTGATGTGATACTGCCATCACATGTTGTAGGTCTGTGATGTGATACTGCCATCACATGTTGTAGGTCGGAATGCACGGAGGAATAGGTTTAGTCGATGGATCAACATCACGGCACACGGGTGTAACCCATAAGTGCTCCGTTCTTCTCCTAACTCAAATCTGATCCTGGAGAAACTCAGCTCAGTGCACGAACTCCGTAGCACCAGCGAGAAAATTTTGGAGGAATAGGTAACCCATTGTTCTCTCAATAAGTAGGCTACGAACCCTGGCATCGGAGAAAAATGTATGGGGTGAATAAAATACAGAGTAAACAAAATGAGGAAGTGGAATGTCAATGCTTGATGAGAGGTTGGCTTTCTGGGCACATACAATGTAATCACACAAGGATGGTGAATGTCAGTCACAAGGAGCACTCCCTGCGATGAGAATGTTTGAGACAGGTCATGGTACACAGGGAGCACTCCCTGGTATGAGAGTGTTTGAGACAGGTCATGGTACACAAGGAGCACTCCCTGGGATGAGAGTGTTTGAGACAGGTCATGGTACACAAGGACCACTCCCTGGGATGAGAGTGTTTGAGACAGGTCATGGTACACAAGGAGCACTCCCTGGGATGAGAGTGTTTGAGACAGGTCATGGTACACAAGGACCACTCCCTGGGATGAGAGTGTTTGAGAAAGGTCATGGTACACAAGGCGCACTCCCTGGGATGAGAGTGTTTGAGACAGGTCATGGTACACCAGGCGCACTCCCTGGGATGAGAGTGTTTGAGACAGGTCATGGTACACAAGGCGCACTCCCTGGGATGAGAGTGTTTGAGACAGGTCATGGTACACAAGGCGCACTCCCTGGGAGAGTGTTTGAGATAGGTCATGGTACACAAGGAGTACTCCCTGGGAGAGTGTTTGAGATAGATCATGGTACACAAGGACCACTCCCTGGGATGAGAGTGTTTGAGATAGGTCATGGTACACAAGGAGCACTCCCTGGGATGAGAGTGTTTGAGATAGGTCATGGTACACAAGGACCACTCCCTGGGATGAGAGTGTTTGAGATAGGTCATGGTACACAAGGACCACTCCCTGGGATGAGAGTGTTTGAGATAGGTCATGGTACACAAGGACCACTCCCTGGGAGAGTGTTTGAGATAGGTCATGGTACACAAGGAGCACTCCCTGGGAGAGTGTTTGAGATAGGTCATGGTACACAAGGACCACTCCCTGGGAGAGTGTTTGAGATAGGTCATGGTACACAAGGAGCACTCCCTGGGATGAGAGTGTTTGAGACAGGTCATGGTACACAAGGCGCACTCCCTGGGATGAGAGTGTTTGAGACAGGTCATGGTACACAAGGCGCACTCCCTGGGAGAGTGTTTGAGACAGGTCATGGTACACAAGGCGCACTCCCTGGGAGAGTGTTTGAGACAGGTCATGGTACACAAGGCGCACTCCCTGGGATGAGAGTGTTTGAGACAGGTCATGGTACACAAGGCGCACTCCCTGGGATGAGAGTGTTTGAGACAGGTCATGGTACACAAGGCGCACTCCCTGGGATGAGAGTGTTTGAGACAGGTCATGGTACACAAGGCGCACTCCCTGGGATGAGAGTGTTTGAGACAGGTCATGGTACACAAGGCGCACTCCCTGGGAGAGTGTTTGAGATAGGTCATGGTACACAAGGCGCACTCCCTGGGATGAGAGTGTTTGAGACAGGTCATGGTACACAAGGCGCACTCCCTGAGATGAGAGTGTTTGAGACAGGTCATGGTACACAAGGCGCACTTCCTGGGAGAGTGTTTGAGACAGGTCATGGTACACAAGGCGCACTCCCTGGGATGAGAGTGTTTGAGATAGGTCATGGTACACAAGGCGCACTCCCTGGGATGAGAGTGTTTGAGACAGGTCATGGTACACAAGGCGCACTCCCTGGGATGAGAGTGTTTGAGACAGGTCATGGTACACAAGGCGCACTCCCTGGGAGAGTGTTTGAGATAGGTCATGGTACACAAGGAGCACTCCCTGGGAGAGTGTTTGAGATAGGTCATGGTACACAAGGACCACTCCCTGGGAGAGTGTTTGAGATAGGTCATGGTACACAAGGACCACTCCCTGGGAGAGTGTTTGAGATAGGTCATGGTACACAAGGCGCATTCCCTGGGAGAGTGTTTGAGATAGGTCATGGTACACAAGGAGCACTCCCTGGGAGAGTGTTTGAGATAGGTCATGGTACACAAGGACCACTCCCTGGGAGAGTGTTTGAGATAGGTCATGGTACACAAGGACCACTCCCTGGGAGAGTGTTTGAGATAGGTCATGGTACACAAGGCGCACTCCCTGGGAGAGTGTTTGAGATAGGTCATGGTACACAAGGCGCACTCCCTGGGAGAGTGTTTGAGATAGGTCATGGTACACAAGGCGCACTCCCTGGGAGAGTGTTTGAGATAGGTCATGGTACACAAGGAGCACTCCCTGGGAGAGTGTTTGAGATAGGTCATGGTACACAAGGTGCACTCCCTGGGAGAGTGTTTGAGATAGGTCATGGTACACAAGGACCACTCCCTGGGAGAGTGTTTGAGATAGGTCATGGTACACAAGGAGCACTCCCTGGGATGAGAGTGTTTGAGATAGGTCATGGTACACAAGGACCACTCCCTGGGAGAGTGTTTGAGATAGGTCATGGTACATAAGGACCACTCCCTGGGAGAGTGTTTGAGATAGGTCATGGTACACAAGGACCACTCCCTGGGATGAGAGTGTTTGAGACAGGTCATGGTACACAAGGCGCACTCCCTGGGATGAGAGTGTTTGAGACAGGTCATGGTACACAAGGCGCACTCCCTGGGATGAGAGTGTTTGAGACAGGTCATGGTACACAAGGCGCACTCCCTGGGAGAGTGTTTGAGACAGGTCATGGTACACAAGGCGCACTCCCTGGGAGAGTGTTTGAGACAGGTCATGGTACACAACGCGCACTCCCTGGGATGAGAGCGTTTGAGACAGGTCATGGTACACAAGGCGCACTCCCTGGGATGAGAGTGTTTGAGACAGGTCATGGTACACAAGGCGCACTCCCTGGGATGAGAGTGTTTGAGATAGGTCATGGTACACAAGGCGCACTCCCTGGGAGAATGTTTGAGACAGGTCATGGTACACAAGGCGCACTCCCTGGGATGAGAGTGTTTGAGACAGGTCATGGTACACAAGGCGCACTCCCTGGGAGAGTGTTTGAGATAGGTCATGGTACACAAGGAGCACTCCCTGGGATGAGAGTGTTTGAGACAGGTCATGGTACACAAGGCGCACTCCCTGGGATGAGAGTGTTTGAGATAGGTCATGGTACACAAGGCGCATTCCCTGGGATGAGAGTGTTTGAGACAGGTCATGGTACACAAGGCGCACTCCCTGGGAGAGTGTTTGAGATAGGTCATGGTACACAAGGAGCACTCCCTGGGATGAGAGTGTTTGAGATAGGTCATGGTACACAAGGCGCACTCCCTGGGAGAGTGTTTGAGACAGGTCATGGTACACAAGGCGCACTCCCTGGGATGATAGTGTTTGAGACAGGTCATGGTACACAAGGAGCACTCCCTGGGATGAGAGTGTTTGAGACAGGTCATGGTACACAAGGCGCACTCCCTGGGATGAGAGTGTTTGAGATAGGTCATGGTACACAAGGCGCACTCCCTGGGATGAGAGTGTTTGAGACAGGTCATGGTACACAAGGCGCACTCCCTGGGAGAGTGTTTGAGATAGGTCATGGTACACAAGGAGCTTTCCCTGGGCTGAGAGTGTTTGAGATCGGTCATGGTACACAAGGCGCACTCCCTGGGAGAGTGTTTGAGACAGGTCATGGTACACAAGGCGCACTCCCTGGGATGAGAGTGTTTGAGACAGGTCATGGTACACAAGGAGCACTCCCTGGGATGAGAGTGTTTGAGACAGGTCATGGTACACAAGGCGCACTCCCTGGGATGAGAGTGTTTGAGACAGGTCATGGTACACAAGGACCACTCCCTGGGAGAGTGAGATAGGTCATGGTACACAAGGAGCACTCCCTGGGAGAGTGTTTGAGATAGGTCATGGTACACAAGGACCACTCCCTGGGAGAGTGTTTGAGATAGGTCATGGTACACAAGGAGCACTCCCTGGGATGAGAGTGTTTGAGACAGGTCATGGTACACAAGGCGCACTCCCTGGGATGAGAGTGTTTGAGACAGGTCATGGTACACAAGGCGCACTCCCTGGGAGAGTGTTTGAGACAGGTCATGGTACACAACGCGCACTCCCTGGGATGAGAGCGTTTGAGACAGGTCATGGTACACAAGGCGCACTCCCTGGGATGAGAGTGTTTGAGACAGGTCATGGTACACAAGGCGCACTCCCTGGGATGAGAGTGTTTGAGATAGGTCATGGTACACAAGGCGCACTCCTTGGGAGAGTGTTTGAGACAGGTCATGGTACACAAGGCGCACTCCCTGGGATGAGAGTGTTTGAGACAGGTCATGGTACACAAGGCGCACTCCCTGGGAGAGTGTTTGAGACAGGTCATGGTACACAAGGCGCACTCCCTGGGATGAGAGTGTTTGAGACAGGTCATGGTACACAAGGAGCACTCCCTGGGATGAGAGTGTTTGAGACAGGTCATGGTACACAAGGCGCACTCCCTGGGATGAGTGTGTTTGAGACAGGTCATGGTACACAAGGCGCATTCCCTGGGATGAGAGTGTTTGAGACAGATCATGGTACACAAGGCGCACTCCCTGAGAGAGTGTTTGAGATAGGTCATGGTACACAAGGAGCACTCCCTGGGATGAGAGTGTTTGAGATAGGTTATGGTACACAAGGCGCACTCCCTGGGATGAGAGTGTTTGAGACAGGTCATGGTACACAAGGCGCACTCCCTGAGAGAGTGTTTGAGATAGGTCATGGTTGTAACGGAGTGTTTCGGGTTCACCTTGGGTAGTGAGATTGAACCACACCCGAGGTGTCTCTAGCACTCCCGTGTATTCTAGCCCCAGGGGTTGGACGAGCAGATACACTTTTTTACTCTGTGGTTGATCTCAGGTTATTTAGTTACGTCTACACACCCCTCCAGATTCTAGACCCCCACTAACTACCTACACCTGTTGAACAATGAACACTTAGGCATCGTCCGAGACCACACTCAATCATTATACAAAGAGCAAGTCAACTTACATAAAGTTTATTCTACCCTTGAGAATATAGAACTGAAATGAACATCCTGATAGAAGAATCTATTTACACAAATAGAAGATAGAGTAGAGAAAGACTTAGAGATGTAGGTGTCTTCATCGAGTTGAGAAGTAGAGTGGATGCAGATGTCCCGTCCAGTCGGTCCGCCACTCACCCGGCTTCCTTCCAGTGAGATGACTAGAACCTTGGAGACCACTCCGTCTCCCGAACGTGGAACCACAACAATAGAGTCACTGCTGGACCACACTTCACTGGACCAACTGCATCTATAACACTCCCACGGAGTCACTGGTAATACAGTTCTCGAACACAACCGAGTTGGAGACAATCTTCCTGGACTTGGCTCCAAGTATTGGTTACTTCGATGAACTAAATAGTCACTGACCAACCGAATGGTCTGTCACTCCTAGCACAGTCCCACTGCAGAACCGATATGGCATTGACCAATTCAATGGTCTCTTACAGTCACACTTTGTAGGATCAGATATGGCTACTGAAAAGTTACTGAGTCCTTCTAGAACACAGTTGATAATCTGGATACGGTAACAGTACATTAATAGAATCAGACATCTATTTTACGGAAACAATTCAGGTTGGACTATAATCCCATAGTCCCTTCCACCGTGTTACACTTGACACACGTCAATATTGGTGTAGTTCTTCTCAAGGCCTGCCCCTAGAGCTGTCCAAAGAACCATTCAAGTGTCTGAAGATTAGTTACTTCTGCGTTTAGGCAGAACCCCCGTCAAACCAGACGGACCGGTGTTCTCTGTCGAGCATGATTACTCAACATGCTGAAATGTTCCTGGCAAAAACAGAGTATCTTCTATTTTAAACGATCACAAACCATCACTTCCCACACGTGCACCTTCAGGGCAGTGGTATGTCTTGAAGCAAACTTCACGCATGGTGAATCACATTGGGTACCTGGTGTGATGGAGTCTGGCGTGATAAGTAAAGAACTGAACCCTTCGCTCTGTCACACGAAGTGGTTTCCTGCCAACAACAATTATAGTTGACTGGTTCCTCAACAGGCAAACTCCTGAAAAGGAAGAGCGACCGGTGAGAGTATACTGGCCCAAACATTAGTTCACATGCATCCTACCAAAACTACTCAACTCTCAGTCATGCTAGTTAGGTATTCATATAACCAAAGCATTATCTCTATATGGAGAGTAGTCAAGCATGGGTTCACAAATGTCAGCTGGCCTCACAGAACAGCCCGTCAAACAGAGCAAGAAATCAGAATGACGAGTCTGATCATTGGTCTCACCTATCCCTAATCATCTACCAGTCGTCGCTAACGTCAGTAATGATACAAGGCTGTTATTGTTCTAATTTAATCGAACTAAACAAATAGGTAAAGAGTCCCTAGACTCGTTCCTAACATCATCAATGTACATTAAGAAACCTAATCTTGATCAATATACCATCCCTCGGGATATTGGAATAGTACATGATCACATCCAATATGTACACAAGCCTGTTTGCGGGTGGGACCACCTGCCCACGCCACAGCAAACTCTTCTTATCAGACTCTGCCTTAGAGTCAAGAAGCCTTCTTGAGAATACATGTTCCCCACATGTTCCAAGGGCACTGTTCCAGTTCTGTCCTCCCAAGTGGTTTAGCCTTGGCCTGGACTGAACTTCATCGTTGGTTTGGTCTACCAACACATACTTTCATAACTTGCTTTCACATCCCCCATATTCGATATTTCCCCAGTCTCATACAGCCTCCTGCATCCTTCCATACTTCCAGCACCTTAGCATTCACTCGCACTAGCGCCAGTATGAAAGAAACAGGATAGCTTAGACAAGATTTCAGAACGCATATTTACATCGCGACGGCACGCAGTGTTATCTCGCGTCGAGCTATTCGGCGTTCGGAATTACCCCAGGAAGTATCCCATGCCATGAACTAATATATATACACATTGTCACATCATATATATATATATATATATATATATATATATATATATATATAGATATAGCACCGAAGCCACTTACCTTTCCACAGAAATCCTCTGTTCCACACAATGAATTCACTATTAAGTTACTACACAATAGTTACATCCTTCCTGGTGGCACAGAACTAAGTTCTTCCTTTACTTAGTAACTCAGCACAATTTTGTCTGAATCTCCACCTACCAACTTACCTGGTTTTCTAACCGTTCTTCTGGCTTCAGCAACTGACTGACATAATCTAAGTTTCCCTCCGGCACACGTAACTAGGTTTTATTCTAACACAGCAACCTAATAGATGCAACGATTGGCAATAGATGGTACATATATTTGGAACCCAAATCGCCCACATCACATTACGGCGTTCCTAACAGCTGATTCGCGAGCACACGGTAAACAAACCCACGATTAATTGTCACCTGCGTTATCGATCGGTTTGCTAATTAGTATGCAAGGACATCCGCATAGGTAATGAGGTTAGAACAATGGCGTGTGGAACACACGTACAAAGTTAAATGATTTAACCAAATATCTACCTGGATGGTGAAACCAGCTCTCCAGTCAGCTTCCGAACTGTTCAAGGGCTTCTCAGCTGCCTTTTCATAACAGTCAGCCGAATCATGGTTGAGGTGAGACGCAACACAAAAATGGCTCACATTCAGGCCAGCGTCTGTTCTCTTCGAACAAAAGTAAGTGAATGACTGCTGTAGCCAATTTCCCGCTTCGTGCCAACTCAATGCGCACTAGAAGCGAGTGCTTCTCGAGAAAAGATACTTTCTCGGGAAAACGTCATTCCCCGCCTAGAGTTTCTAGATCTCTCTGCACGGGAAGTTAGAGCGATACCCAGCATCACGGGTTACTCGAATTCCGGTGTTTCGAGACGATTCTAGATAATAAGTCCTCCATCGGCTTCCCTCAGTCTATTTTTAGCTGGGAAAGTCCCCGATGACGCGCCCAAAATAGTGCGGTATCTTGACGACCCAAGACAGATAAACGCGTTTCGTCACATAGGCCCCCACTTTAAGAGGATCGACCCCGTCGTTCCACTTCTACGCAGAAGCTGTCTATGTCGTTCGTTCTTCTTTCTAAGAGACCGGATGGCGGGTGAGGAAGTCTAACCCGTCAATATTGTATAGAATACTTTTACCACATTCGGTGGGGTGACAAGCTATTCAGTATCACGGGTGATCAACGCCTACACCGCTACTGCGATCGGGCATCTCGCAGTATCTTGCGGACCAGAGCTCCCGTCTCGACCTGATTTAACGATCGTTACTGCCAGAGTTTACTGGACTTCTGCAACTCCAGCTTCCCCTTTCGAGGACCCAGCTGGACTGCAGTCGGTCGGATTGAGGGACCAAGGGTCTGTGTTCGTTCCGACACAACCCACTTCTTCCGACCACGGTTCTCAGTGTAGCTAGCACTGCGGGTGTTCCTTTGGCCGGTCATGTTCCCCCGAGCACCGGGCTGAACCGAAGATGGTACCTGCACATACATATAGGACTTCCTATGGTGTGACAGGCTTTCCGCTACCTGACCTGAACCCCGAACCGTTATTTCAGCGAATCTCTGCGCCCTTGGGCTGGTGGACTTATCATCGGGCTTCCCCTCATAGCGCATGAGGAGACTGGAATGGAAAGTAGTAGACTTTCCCAGGATCACCACTCCATAGTGCTTGTGGAGCCCCACTTTATCCACTAGGAATGGGCCCTGCCACCCGATTTCGAATTCGTTCCCCTCGATTGGGAGGAGTACTAGAACTCGGTCTCCAACCTCTAAGGATATCTTCGTCTTCGTCCGTTTCTCAGGTGTGCATTTACGGCACTCCGGACAAGACCTAATATACCTGCGCACGTCGCCTGTCCTTCCCGGCCACCAATAGTACCGGGATAGACATTTACTGGTTGTCCCTACAGTCAGATGTCCGGTTGGGGACCTGACATGTACCGTTCGCAGCAGATTAGCTCTGAAGCTCTCAGGGACCAACTTACGTTCCCTCTGCCTTTTCTCTGTCCCAGTCTGAATTAACGGTGACTGGTTATCAGAGTTGAACTTACCCTGAGTTAACGGGTTTTCATTGTTGGGCAACCATTCCGAACAAGGACACTCCGTCGCATCCTTGCTCCGAGCATTACTCATTCTATCCGGGTGAGTATTTCGGAGACTTACCTTTTCAAGACCCTCTTCCTCTGTATCTCTGACCTGCCTAGACTTAGGGATGCTAGGGTGTTCTGGTTCGCCCAGAAACACGTACTTCCGGCCTAGAATTAGGGGATAGAGAGGATCCGGTACGACTGCCGCCTGAATGCGTCCAGTAACGTACTTGCTCCGAATCTCCACATTGGCAATCGGGCAACGTAACGCCACAGCACTCCTACTGGCTGGCTGTATCTCAGTCATCTCCCCGGTGAGTTGCTCTGGGCCTGTCAGGTGGGATGCAATTACAGCTGAAAATTGCAATCCCGTGTCGTAGAGGCACAACACCTGTCGCCCATTCACTTCTACTCTCTCAACCACTGGAGGTCGTCTAGTTTCTCCATTCCCATCAACCGACTTCACTTTCCTGCACGATCTATCCCTAACCTCAGCAAGACAAGCAAAGTGAAAGTCCTTGGGCTTACTCTTACACTCACTCATATTGTGAGTGCTGGACTTGCAGAATTTGCACCATCGTTCACTCCACTTCCTCTTTGGAGAACTAGGTGGGCTATTCTTACCTTGGTTGACGTTAGAGATCTTCTCTAAAGAGCCTACCTGTTTCTTTGGTTCCTCAGAACCTGTGGTCTTCTTTGACTTCTTCTTTGACTTACCTTGATCCGGATCTTTCGATCTCGGACCTGTTGGACTGGTGTCCCCAGTCTCGCCATAGACTTCAACGTATCTTTCGGCTAACTTGGTGACTATATCCAATCTCTCAGCCCCATTCTCACCTAAGAAGTTTCGCAAGGGTTTAGACATTTGCATTCGCATCTGATCTACAACCATCAACTCACGCAAACTTTCATACTCCTCCTTAAATCCGGCCAAGGCCATCCATTTAAGAAGGTATGAGTTCAATCTCACACTGTATGCTGAAAACAGTTCACCAGGTTCTCGCTTCGCTGTCCGAAACTTCCTTCGGTATGAGTGCGCTGTGATCTCGAATCTCTTCAAGAGAGCCGCTTTCAAGGCCGGGTAATCATTCTGTAAACCCGGTGGTAAGCGTGCATACACCTCATAACCTTCGGCACGGAGTCCCTGGGAGAGTTTCAAACACCATTTCTGTTTGTCTAGACCCATTGCAATAGACATGGCTTCATACTTCTCTAAGTATTGGTCTATCCGTTCCTTCTCGGGTTCGAACGGCTGTAAAGGCCATTTCATAGCCTGGTAGTCACGTCTACTGGTGGACTCTGAGCCAGGAGGTACACCTCCTCCCATAGCTCCATCAGTTACACCTGTAGCAGGCACTTGTGCCTCAAGTAGCTTCATTCGATACTCATGGTCACGTTTTTCTTTCTCGGCTTCCAACTCAAGCCGTTTCATTTCAGTATCAGCCGCTATCCTCTTTTCCTCCAGAGCCACTTTACTGGCTTCCAGTTCTCTTTCTGCTCTCCTCCTCTCTCTTTCCTCTTGGCGAAAATTTCTTTCCACCTCTTGGACATAGGATTTCAAAGCATCTCCTTCAAGACCAGACTTACGTCCAGTTTCCTGAACTTTGTCCAAGTCTATCTCTTGGGTAGACATGTTGACTATGATAGGTGGGTACTCAAGTATGTGTGGGTGAAGCAATACAATGAATCAATAATCAATAGTACTACCTAATCACCACAACACAAATGTCCGTCAGACAGTTAGGAGATAGGTAGAAGTAGTAGAATCTTATGTAGACTGAAGTAGAGGATAAAGACAAAGTCCCTATCCCTATGTGAGAGGTCTACAACACACAAAGATCTTGGAATAATCCCGGACGGGCCCCCACTCTGTAACGGAGTGTTTCGGGTTCACCTTGGGTAGTGAGATTGAACCACACCCGAGGTGTCTCTAGCACTCCCGTGTATTCTAGCCCCAGGGGTTGGGCGAGCAGATACACTTTTTTACTCTGTGGTTGATCTCAGGTTATTTAGTTACGTCTACACACCCCTCCAGATTCTAGACCCCCACTAACTACCTACACCTGTTGAACAATGAACACTTAGGCATCGTCCGAGACCACACTCAATCATTATACAAAGAGCAAGTCAACTTACATAAAGTTTATTCTACCCTTGAGAATATAGAACTGAAATGAACATCCTGATAGAAGAATCTATTTACACAAATAGAAGATAGAGTAGAGAAAGACTTAGAGATGTAGGTGTCTTCATCGAGTTGAGAAGTAGAGTGGATGCAGATGTCCCGTCCAGTCGGTCCGCCACTCACCCGGCTTCCTTCCAGTGAGATGACTAGAACCTTGGAGACCACTCCGTCTCCCGAACGTGGAACCACAACAATAGAGTCACTGCTGGACCACACTTCACTGGACCAACTGCATCTATAACACTCCCACGGAGTCACTGGTAATACAGTTCTCGAACACAACCGAGTTGGAGACAATCTTCCTGGACTTGGCTCCAAGTATTGGTTACTTCGATGAACTAAATAGTCACTGACCAACCGAATGGTCTGTCACTCCTAGCACAGTCCCACTGCAGAACCTATATGGCATTGACCAATTCAATGGTCTCTTACAGTCACACTTTGTAGGATCAGATATGGCTACTGAAAAGTTACTGAGTCCTTCTAGAACACAGTTGATAATCTGGATACGGTAACAGTACATTAATAGAATCAGACATCTATTTTACGGAAACAATTCAGGTTGGACTATAATCCCATAGTCCCTTCCACCGTGTTACACTTGACACACGTCAATATTGGTGTAGTTCTTCTCAAGGCCTGCCCCTAGAGCTGTCCAAAGAACCATTCAAGTGTCTGAAGATTAGTTACTTCTGCGTTTAGGCAGAACCCCCGTCAAACCAGACGGACCGGTGTTCTCTGTCGAGCATGATTACTCAACATGCTGAAATGTTCCTGGCAAAAACAGAGTATCTTCTATTTTAAACGATCACAAACCATCACTTCCCACACGTGCACCTTCAGGGCAGTGGTATGTCTTGAAGCAAACTTCACGCATGGTGAATCACATTGGGTACCTGGTGTGATGGAGTCTGGCGTGATAAGTAAAGAACTGAACCCTTCGCTCTGTCACACGAAGTGGTTTCCTGCCAACAACAATTATAGTTGACTGGTTCCTCAACAGGCAAACTCCTGAAAAGGAAGAGCGACCGGTGAGAGTATACTGGCCCAAACATTAGTTCACATGCATCCTGCCAAAACTACTCAACTCTCAGTCATGCTAGTTAGGTATTCATATAACCAAAGCATTATCTCTATATGGAGAGTAGTCAAGCATGGGTTCACAAATGTCAGCTGGCCTCACAGAACAGCCCGTCAAACAGAGCAAGAAATCAGAATGACGAGTCTGATCATTGGTCTCACCTATCCCTAATCATCTACCAGTCGTCGCTAACGTCAGTAATGATACAAGGCTGTTATTGTTCTAATTTAATCGAACTAAACAAATAGGTAAAGAGTCCCTAGACTCGTTCCTAACATCATCAATGTACATTAAGAAACCTAATCTTGATCAATATACCATCCCTCGGGATATTGGAATAGTACATGATCACATCCAATATGTACACAAGCCTGTTTGCGGGTGGGACCACCTGCCCACGCCACAGCAAACTCTTCTTATCAGACTCTGCCTTAGAGTCAAGAAGCCTTCTTGAGAATACATGTTCCCCACATGTTCCAAGGGCACTGTTCCAGTTCTGTCCTCCCAAGTGGTTTAGCCTTGGCCTGGACTGAACTTCATCGTTGGTTTGGTCTACCAACACATACTTTCATAACTTGCTTTCACATCCCCCATATTCGATATTTCCCCAGTCTCATACAGCCTCCTGCATCCTTCCATACTTCCAGCACCTTAGCATTCACTCGCACTAGCGCCAGTATGAAAGAAACAGGATAGCTTAGACAAGATTTCAGAACGCATATTTACATCGCGACGGCACGCAGTGTTATCTCGCGTCGAGCTATTCGGCGTTCGGAATTACCCCAGGAAGTATCCCATGCCATGAACTAATATATATACACATTGTCACATCATATATATATATATATATATATATATATAGATATAGCACCGAAGCCACTTACCTTTCCACAGAAATCCTCTGTTCCACACAATGAATTCACTATTAAGTTACTACACAATAGTTACATCCTTCCTGGTGGCACAGAACTAAGTTCTTCCTTTACTTAGTAACTCAGCACAATTTTGTCTGAATCTCCACCTACCAACTTACCTGGTTTTCTAACCGTTCTTCTGGCTTCAGCAACTGACTGACATAATCTAAGTTTCCCTCCGGCACACGTAACTAGGTTTTATTCTAACACAGCAACCTAATAGATGCAACGATTGGCAATAGATGGTACATATATTTGGAACCCAAATCGCCCACATCACATTACGGCGTTCCTAACAGCTGATTCGCGAGCACACGGTAAACAAACCCACGATTAATTGTCACCTGCGTTATCGATCGGTTTGCTAATTAGTATGCAAGGACATCCGCATAGGTAATGAGGTTAGAACAATGGCGTGTGGAACACACGTACAAAGTTAAATGATTTAACCAAATATCTACCTGGATGGTGAAACCAGCTCTCCAGTCAGCTTCCGAACTGTTCAAGGGCTTCTCAGCTGCCTTTTCATAACAGTCAGCCGAATCATGGTTGAGGTGAGACGCAACACAAAAATGGCTCACATTCAGGCCAGCGTCTGTTCTCTTCGAACAAAAGTAAGTGAATGACTGCTGTAGCCAATTTCCCGCTTCGTGCCAACTCAATGCGCACTAGAAGCGAGTGCTTCTCGAGAAAAGATACTTTCTCGGGAAAACGTCATTCCCCGCCTAGAGTTTCTAGATCTCTCTGCACGGGAAGTTAGAGCGATACCCAGCATCACGGGTTACTCGAATTCCGGTGTTTCGAGACGATTTTAGATAATAAGTCCTCCATCGGCTTCCCTCAGTCTATTTTTAGCTGGGAAAGTCCCCGATGACGCGCCCAAAATAGTGCGGTATCTTGACGACCCAAGACAGATAAACGCGTTTCGTCACAATGGTACACAAGGAGCACTCCCTGGGATGAGAGTGTTTGAGATAGGTTATGGTACACAAGGCGCACTCCCTGGGAGAGTGTTTGAGACAGGTCATGGTACACAAGGCGCACTCCCTGGGATGAGAGTGTTTGAGACAGGTCATGGTACACAAGGAGCACTCCCTGGGATGAGAGTATTTGAGACAGGTCATGGTACACAAGGCGCACTCCCTGGGATGAGAGTGTTTGAGATAGGTCATGGTACACAAGGCGCACTCCCTGGGATGAGAGTGTTTGAGACAGGTCATGGTACACAAGTCGCACTCCCTGGGAGAGTGTTTGAGATAGGTCATGGTACACAAGGAGCATTCCCTGGGATGAGAGTGTTTGAGATAGGTCATGGTACACAAGGCGCACTCCCTGGGAGAGTGTTTGAGACAGGTCATGTTACACAAGGCGCACTCCCTGGGATGAGAGTGTTTGAGACAGGTCATGGTACACAAGGAGCACTCCCTGGGATGAGAGTGTTTGAGACAGGTCATGGTACACAAGGCGCACTCCCTGGGATGAGAGTGGTTGAGACAGGTCATGGTACACAAGGCGCACTCCCTGGGATGAGAGTGTTTGAGACAGGTCATGGTACACAAGGAGCACTCCCTGGGATGAGAGTGTTTGAGACAGGTCATGGTACACAAGGAGCACTCCCTGGACTGAGAGTGTTTGAGACAGGTCATGGTTCACAAGGAGCACTCCCTGGGATGAGAGTGTTTGAGACAGGTCATGGTACACAAAGCGCACTCCCTGGGAGAGTGTTTGAGATAGGTCATGGTACACAAGGAACACTCTCTGGGATGAGAGTATTTGAGACATGTAATGGGTAAACAAGATCTAGTCCATACAGGCTCTTGTAACCCCATGATGGCAAGTTGCACTAATTTAGCATTTATGCCAACGCAGTTTCCTGCTATGTAATGTTGGCCAGGAGATAAATATGATGGGAGTGTATAGATCTACCAGAGAAGTCTGGTGCAACTGATTGTAGAGAATTTTGCATAACTAATATAATGACGCCGGTCTCTCTGGCCGAGGGGTTACAACACTTTCTTCTTAATCCCGTTTATCACGCAGAGTCTCGTAGCGGGTGAGAGCTGGAAGCGGTTCGACCCCCGCTGGTGACTTGCGGGATAACTGAGCCGGCCGCTCAGAAAGCAATGGCAAACTACTGGGCGTAATCTTGCCAAGAAATCAACAGACAGCTGAAAGATGCTGCTGTTGACAGCGATGTCCTGTAAAGGATATGCGAATTAAAAAAGAATAAAATATAATGACACTTACAATGAGAAGCATAAGAAATAAAATAAAAGCAGAAATTGGAGATTAGTAACGTGAATTTGTGAAAGGGAAAGGCACAAAAATGCCATATACATGCTGAGAACACTGCTAGAAAAAAATCATTGAAATTAAGATATTGCACAGACGTGTACTGTATTTATTACACTAAGGCATTTGATAAGGTGAATATGTGAAAATAATTATAATGTTGGAAATTTTCAACATTGATGGTAAGGACCTGAGATTAATAATGACATTTTATTGGCAACTAAAAAACAGCCAGAAGAACTGACAACCCGATGAGAACTTTCCAACATATTAAACACGGTGTTAGATGGGCTTGTGTACTGTCACCCGATCTGTTCAGTTTTGACAGTGAAATAACAAGTGAAGTCAACACAAGACATGCCAGCAATATCAGTTTAACAAACACTGCAAGACTTGTGATCAACCCCAAACGCAGGGTGATATTCTAGACAATTTTACATGCAGTAGTTTGCCATTGCTGTCTGAACGAGAAGTCAACGTTGAAGTCCACACTGACAGGTGTAGGAAATGACCCCATTATCTCGTCATCAGCGAACGGTCCCCAGAAGCAATAAAAAAAAAAACAACAAAAATTACAACACCACCAATAACATCAATCATAAAATTAATAACAATAACAATGTGTTGTTTGTCCATCAAGAATGATGATGACCATTCATTTCATCCAGTGGGGTTGAAAGTATGGAGCCGTGGGTTCTAAGATGGCTGATAAGGCCTATTTTGGCTCGAAATCTTCTTTGACAATGTGGACAAAGAATGCTTGACGTTTCTGGAGGAGGATTTCCTGCAGTGGTTTTTCTGTCCTGCCTTTTCTTCACAGCTCTTGCAGTCCTGGTTGCCTCACACATGACTGCACCCTTGTGTATTGATGCACGCCACGAATTTCGGTCTCTGGCTACAGTCTCCCAGGTGTCATGATGAATTCCAAAAGCATTCAGAGAGATTTTCAGAGTGTCTTTAAAGCGTTTCCTCTGGCCACCTTGGGAGCGTTTACCACAACGCAGTTCGCTGTAAAAAATTCGTTTAGGGAGCTTGAGATCTGGCATGCGAGTCAAGTGACCAGCCCAGCGAATATGATTCTTCATCAGTAGAGTGTGGATACTGGGCATGGACGCTCTTTCTAGGACTTCAGTATCTGGGATCTTGTCTTGCCATTTAATCTTCAGTAACTTCCTTAGGCAGACTGTGTGGAAGTGGTTTAATTTCCTAGCGTGTCGCTGATAAACAGTCCAGGTTTCCCAAGCATATAGCAGTGTGGATAATACAACTGCTTTGTAGACTTTTAGCTTTGTTTGCAGGCTTATTCCAGTTCTGTCCCATACATTCTTGTACAGTCTGCCAAAGGCCACACTGGCCTTGGAGATTCTTGAATTCACTTCGTCATCAATTGTGGCAGCTTGTGACACAATGCTGCCAAGATAGGTGAATTTGTCCACAACACTTAGTCTATGACCATTCACTTTGATATTCGGCACAGTGTGATTATTCCCTGGAGCTGGCTGGTACAAAACTACAGTCTTCTCCAAGTTGATATTGAGCCCAAAGTTGGCATAGGCATGTGAGAAATCTGTAACATTATGTTGCATGTCCGCCTCTGAGTTGGCGTATAGAGCGCAATCATCAGCAAACAGGAGCTCTCTGACGGTGTCGCTGTTAATTTTGGTTTTAGCTTTCAGCCTTCTGAGATTGAATAACTTTCCATACATACGGTAGTTGATGTCTATTCCAGTGTCGTTGTTCTCGAAGGCATTCATCAACATGGCTGAAAACATGAGACTGAACAGTGTTGGTGCCAGGACACATCCTTGTTTCACTCCATTGGTGACAGGAAAGGGTTCAGAAAGTTCACCATTTTCCTGTACTCTTGCCTGCATACCATCATGAAATAGCCGCACTATTTGGGCAAACTTTCGTGGACAGCCATATTTTGTCATGATCTTCCACAGTCCTTCTCTGCTGACTGTGTCAAAAGCCTTGGTAAGGTCAATGAAAGTGGAGAACATTTCGCAGTTCTGTTCCTGACATTTCTCTTGCAGCTGCCTTGCAGCGAAAATCATGTAAACAGTTCCTCGTTCTTTTCTGAAGCCACATTGACTCTCAGGAAGAAGACCTTGATCGTGATCGGCCGTGAGGCGATTGAGAAGAATTCTGGCGAGTATCTTCTCTGCAATTGAAAGCAAGGAGATGCCTCGGTGGTTGTCACAGGATTGGCGATTTCCTTTACGTTTGTAAAGGTGGACTATTGACGCGTCCTTGAAATCTTGTGGCATGGTCTCGTTCACCCATATGTTTGTAAAGACTTGGTGAAGCTGCTCTGTTAGGACCGGCCCACCTGCCTTGTATATATATCTCTGCTGGGATGGAGTCAGGACCAGGTGCCTTGCTGCTGGAGAGTTGCTGGATGGCTTTGTTTACTTCCACTATGGTTGGCAGGTCATCAAGTGTCTCATTGGTGGGAACTTGAGGAAGGCTGTTGATGGTTTCATCATCGAAGAAAGAAGTTGCATTTAGGATGTTTCTGAAATGCTCTGCCCAGCGTTGAAGGATGTCTTTCTTATCGGTGACCAATGTTCCCCCATCTGCACTGAGGAGGGGAGCTATGCCTGGTGATGTAGGACCATAGATCGTAGAAGTTTTTCATATCATGTCTGTCAGCAAAACCTTGAATTTCATCAGCTTTGCTGCTCAGCCAGGAGTCCCGCATGTGCCGAAGTTTCTGCTGCAGTACTCTCTGAATGTTCTTGAAGGCATCTTTTTTTTTATATTGACTTCGGGTCATTCAAATGTGCCTTGAGGAGAAGATGTTTCTCGGCCAGCAATTGGTTGATGTCTTCAGAATTTTCATCAAACAAGTCTTTATGCTTTCGGGGGGGGGGGGGGGGGCAGGATTTCCATAGCAGTGTTGTAAATTATGTCCTTTAGGGCTCTCCACTCTGTTTCTGTATCCTGTTTAGCTGCAGCATTTGGTTTGAGGCGGTCTTCCAGCATATTTTCAAACGACAGCTGCATTTTCTTGCTGTTTAGGCGGGTGACATTTAGTTTTTTTTTGCATTTTCACCCCTTGAGGACGCCGTGGTGGTTTGATGTGAATGTTTATTTTCGAGATAATGAGACGATGGTCTGTCCAACATTCGGCACCACACATGGATATTGTCACCCGAAAGTCTTGTCTGTCACTCCTCCTGACGATGACATAGTCAATGATGTGCCAGTGTTTCGATCGAGGGTGCATCCCCGATGTCCTGTTTCTCATGGGGAGATGGAAAATTGTGTTGGTAATTAGGAGATCATGTTCGGCACATGTCTGAAGAAGGAGGAGTCGATTGCTGTTACAATTTCCGACTTCGTGTTTTCCAATAATGCCACTCCAAGAGGTGGTGTCCGTGCCTACTCTGGCATTGAAATCCCCAAGGAGTATAAGTTTGTCTCCTTTGGGAACAGATGTTAATACATTATGCAGGTCCTCATAGAACTTGTTCTTGACATCATCTTCATTGGTCATGGTTGGTTCGTAGACACTCACAATGGTTGCATGCTTCCTTCCATTCAGCAGGGGCAATTTAATGGTCATGAGCCTGTCGTTTATAGCCTTTGGAAATCCAGCTAATTTGCCGACCAGGGCCGACTTAATGGCAAATCCCACACCGGATTGGCGCCTTTCCTCGCTTTTCCTTCCACTCCAGAAAAATGTGTAGCCGGCACCTATTTCACAGATTTGGCCTTCTTCTGCAAGTCGTGTCTCGCTCAAGGCTGCCCAGCTCTCTCCCAATCAGTGCTGTTCGTCTCTCTGGACCCGACGGGCCATCTCTGTCAAGTAGGGTGCGTACATTCCAAGTTCCGATTGTTAAGGAAATATGGTTTGCTCTTTTAGATTTACATGTATTTTCTTTCTTTGTATGTCGACCGCAGTTTAGGGTACCCACCAACTGCGGCTAGCTGGTTAGGTAGTGATGGAGCAGACAATATTTAGGACACCTTTTCTAGCCCCTTCCTCATGCTATGGAGGTGAGCAGTGTGTTCCTATAGAGGGCTGCTCAGTCTCTCAGGGGGCTGCCGAATCCCACTGCTGCTCCGGTCAGTAGAAGACGACCATATGGCCTGAGCCGCCTGTGTGCAAGTCTGCGACTACGGCTGCCAGCGTACCCACGCCTGCCGCTTCGCCGCTCGCCCATCGCCACAGGGCTTGAAGGTGATATATGACGTTGGATGAAGAATGACTTGCACGATGAATTGGATTAAAGTGAGGAAGAGTTGCGCAATTCGTCGACCTCACTCTCTCGCCTGAGTCCATCTGAATCCAGTGGCAGGACAAGTCAAGACGACTGGAGACGAATACAGGTGCAGTGGATGACCAGGGCGCTCTACGTGCCTTGCCGTGCTCATTACGTTCCACAACGCTTTGCAGGTAAACGCCGTCTTGCCCGTTGAATCAGGAATGATTTCTTCCGCGCAGTCTGCCGGATCCTGTCTTCACATGCTGGGTAGGCATACCCTACTTCACCGTTTGGTTTGACATCAAATCGGCTACCCGCGCCTGGTTTAGCCAGCCTCTCACAGCTGTTGCCTGGGGGGTGGCCGCTGTCGCATGCTGACAGCTACTAGGAGCCACAGGCGTGAGCTGGGTGTCAGGCTTGGACCAGTGGGTGATGGGTCCTGAAAAGGACATGAGAGTCATCCTTACCAAAGGTGCTACCAATGCCTGATACCCCGTACCCCCCCCCCCCCAACAAAAATAACCACTGCAACAATAATAACAGCAGCAACAGTCGCAACAAAAATAATAATAACAGTAGCAACAGTGACAACAGTAGCGACAGCAATGAAAAATAGCAACAACATCTTCAAACAGAAAAAAAAACAGCAAGAAAGCGGACTCATTCAATTCACAACCAACAGAAGTTTGTTATTTATATTATGTCTTGGTAGTCAGAACACACATACCGTTGTCTCCAATCACATCTGAGACCCTTGTTTTCACAGCGCGGACGAGTTCAGTAGCAATAGCATCATGCATTCTCATACATCTGAAGAACGGTTCTGTAGTCAAGAGCATGTTTTGAATAACGGTACCGTGTAAATATCTTCTCACTCAGATACCAAGGCATGAATAATCTATTGTCAATAAATTAGGTGTCGTTTCCACAATGAAGGTTTCAATGCAATGGATCTCCAACAGGGTCTGTCTCTAGGTTTGTAGGCCTACATTGTGTCAGACTGCTGTTCGTCCATCTCTTGTTGTTATATCCCCATGTGTATCGTTGTCTACCTCTTGCTCGCTCGCCTTCAACCTTACTCTCCAGTATGGTTTTTAAAAGATTGTTGTCTTTTAACGTGACTGAAATATTTCACTTGTCTCTTTTTATTTCTTTCATCACCTCTATTTTCATTCCCAAATTGTCTAGAACCTCTGTATTTTATCTATCATAACATCAGGCTATGCCTGGAGAATCCAGTGAAGATAGTATAGAGGAATTTTATAGTGAAATAGTCTGCTTTAAAGAAATGTAAAAATTCAGAAATAAATATCATGATAAGTGACTTCAATGCAAAAGTAGGAAATCAAGGTGATGGATACACTGTAGGTAACCATGGTTTGGGAGAGAGAAGCGAAAGTGGATACAGACTTGTAAAATGGGCAAAACAGCAGGAAATGATGATAGGAAATACTTGGTTTATACAGCACCCTAGAAGATTATGGACATGGAGTCCTGACAGCAGGATTAGAAATTAGATTGAATACATTCTGATTAGCAGAAAGTTTCGAAATGCGATAATAATTGCAAAAACAGTTCCCAATGTTGATTGTTATAGTGATCACAGATTACTTACAGGTACATTGAGGGTAAAGTTAAAGAAAGTCAAGTATATAACAGGATGATCTGTGTGCACTGAGAAATGACAAGGAAATACAAAACAAATTCAACATAGAAGTACAGAACAGATTTGATATATTGTCTGATCTAGAGATCCAATTTCAAGGTGTGAATGATCAATGGGAAATGTTGAAGAATTCAATCAGCTTGGCTGCAGAAACAACTATTCCAAAATTAAATAAGGTGGGTTGTTAGAAATGAATGACTGAAGAAATGTTACAACTAATGGAAACAAGAAGCCTCAACAAAAATAATCCTGCCAAATATGAAGCTATTCACAGACAAGTCAGAATTTTATGTAAGTAGGCAAAAGAAGCATGGCCTGAGAAAAATTGCATAGAAATTGAAAAACAAAACAACAATCAAAACCAAATCAATGCACACAAGAATTCAGGAACTTACTAATTAAAAAAAAAACAAAAAAAAACAAAAACAAGTACATCAGCAGGCTGTTAAAAAACAAAAGATGGCAAAATCATAACAGAAAAAGATCAGATTCTACATGAATGGTCGGATTATGTGAAAAACCGTTATGACGATAACAGAGATGAACAGTTTGATATTCGATTTAACCCGCAGAAGTCGGATGTGTCGGCCTAACGGCGCAAGAACGCAGCTCTGCTGTAAACAGGTACAACGCAGTCACATCCGAAAAAAAAAAAAAATCCGGATGAACGCAGCAGAAGAAGAAGATATTCGATTTAATAATGAAGGACCGCCAAATTTGAAGATGGAGGTTCGGAATGTTCTTAAACATATGAACGCTGGCAAGGCCCCCGGTTCAGATAATATCACAACAGAAAAGATTAATGCTTTAGAAGAATATGGAATAGACCAAGTTACCAGACTGCTGAACACATTATATCATACTGGAGATTTACCTTCTGAATTATGTAATTCTGTATTTATTGCAATCCCAAAGAAATCAGGAGCCTTGGAATGTGATCAACATCGAACAATTAGTATAATGATCCACACCACGAAGAGTTTGTTACGAATTATGATGCAAAGAGTGAGGAAGAAAATTCAACCTACAAATAGGAGAAGAACAATGTGGGTTTGTAGAAGGAAGGGGTACAGTATATGCTGTGTAAATGCTGCGAACAGTAACTGATCGTTCTGTAGAAGTAAACAAGGATATACAGCTTTGCTTTATTGACTACACAAAGGCTTTCGATACAGTAAGGCATGTCAACATGGTAGAGATGCTTGCAAATCTACAAACTGACGGGAAAGACATTAGACTTATAAAAACATATATTGGAAACAACAAGCTGCCATAAAGATTGACAAAAAAAAGTGTAGCAATACCAGCCTATTAAGATTTGCATGAGACACGAATGTGTAATATCTCCAGATCTTTGTTCCCTATACAGTGAAAATATTTTCAGAAATGTAGAACATATAAATGGAATCATCATCGGAGGACAAAACATCATTAACATTAGATACGCAGATGATGCAGTATTGTTTACAGATAATGAGCAGGATCTGCAACAATTAGTAAATGCGGCTGTTGCACACAGTGAACAACCAGGGTTAGAATTAAATTGTAAAAAGACACAGATTATGGTCATCACTAGGAAGAACGAAATACCAAAATGTAATATTCAAGTAAATGAGAATTTTCTTCAACAAGTGAATAGGTACAATTATCTCGGAACAGTAATAACATCTGATGGGAGATGCCATGAAGAGATTAGAACAAGAATCGCCGTGGCGAAAGTAGCCTTTAGCAAGATGAAAAACATACTGACCAATAAAAAGATGTCAATTAAAACGAGAAAAAGAGTGTTGAGGTGCTACATAGAGCCTGTACTTTTGTATGGATGTGAAGCGTGGACAATGAGCAGTCAAGCTGAAAAAATATCTGATGGGTATGTAAATGTGGTTTCTGAGGAGAATGCAAAGAATACAATGGACAGACAGAAAGACCAATGACCAAGTACTACAGGAGACAAAATGAAAATCGTAGACTGATTAGAGAAATTAGGCGTAGACAGTCAAAATGTTTTGGACATGTGAGAAGAAATGAATTGGTGAACTTGGTGACAACTGGCAAGATCGAGGGGATGAGAAAAAGGGGAAGGCAGATATGTAAATACCTGGATGACTTGGCCACGTAGTATGGTCGAGACAAGAACATTGAGCTGATCCACGACTCCGGTAATCGAGTGAGATGGCGAGTCATGACCGCCTATGTTTACCGGCATGATACATGATGATTGAATGCCAGGAAATTAGGATTCTTTCTCGTTCATCATCGTCGTCATCGTCGTCGTCATCATCATCATCATCATCATCATCATCATCATCATCATCATCATCATCATCATCATCATCATCATCATCATCATCATCATCATCATCATCATCATCATACAATTTTACTTTGAAGTGCAGTGGAGAGAAATAATTGACGCTCAAACGCTCGATGGGGGGCAATGTATAGTGTTATTCCGTGTGATTGTACAATGTCTTAGATGTCGTCAATCCATTTTCTTCTCGGGCGTGCTCTTGCTCTCGTAACAGGTTCTTTGATGTAGTGCCAGTGCTGGTAGCTGATGGTGTCGCATTCTAACGAGATGGCCAAACCATTTGATTTTCTGTCTTTCGATACATGTGGCACAGGATCCCACTGTCTGATAACAGCATTTCTTACTCAGTATCGGATCATTAGGCTGGCAGCACTTCTTAAGCATCTCATCTCACAGGTTATGATTTTGCGTAAGCGTGATTTGGATAATGTCCAAGTTTGACATTTCTTGCGTAGAGTTGGTGTGAATATGTTATTTATTATCTGTCGTTTTGCGGACATAGGTATATTTGGATGTTTCAGTATGAGTGTTAGTTGATATGTAAGCTCTCTTGCTTTTTGACATCTGATTTCGATTTCAGTGTCTATTCTGCCATCCTCTGTAATCATACTTCCAAGATATTTCTTCTTCTTCTTCTTTGCGTTCATCTGGAGTGTTTTTTCAGATGTGATTGCGGTGTGTCTGTTATGCGCCCTTGGGCCGAAACCCGTAGGTCAACACAACCGGCTTTAGCGTGCTTTTTTTTGACCAGGTAGCATTCCTGGGAGACTCTCACTGTTTGCGGTACCGTCCACAACCCAGCTGGCCAAATTGGAACGGTCGAAGACAACGGTCGTCCCTCAAAGGAAGGCAGGGACAGTCCATGGCATTTTCCGCCATCCAGGGTGGCTTCCATAATTGCAGGGCCGGCACATAGCGCCCTGGTGCTGGGCTCACCGAGGGAATCGTCACGTCCTGCTCATGGCTGCTTTAATTCCTCACTTCAATATATTGGGCATTTCGTTCGCCCCGGGCCGCTCCCGCACAGACCAGACTGGTCTGCAGTCAATATCCACTCAGCGAGTTTTTGGACATGTGCTTGTCGTTGTGTCCGTCGGACATTTGGAAAACTACCTAGTCAGAGCTGTTCCGAACAAGAGTGGAATTCGGAAACTAGGTAGTCAGAGCTGATCCTAGCACGAGAGACATTCGGACGAGACATTTCACTCGGACGTAAATGCGTAGTGCCAATTTTTAGTTTGCCACCCGTAGGCTGGCACTTCCGGCTTCAGCGGGCATTTTTGATGAGGTTAGCCTTCCTCGAGTTTCGAGGCAAGTTAGACTTATTGTTGTGATGTTGCCCACATCTCAGCTGGTCAAGATAGAACGATCATCGTCATCACGGTTAACCCTCAAGGGAAGGCAGGGGCAGACCATGGGCCTTCCAAGGCTATCCAAGGAGGCTTCCATAATTGCAGAGCCGGCACATATTGCCCTGAGACTGGGCTCACCCAAGGAGTTGCGACGTCCTTCTCATGGCTGCTTTAGTTCCTCACTTCCATGTTTTGGGCATCTCGCTTGCCACTGGTCGCTCAAGCACACACCAGGAACGGTCAGAATGCGGGCGACATCCACTCGGTAAGCCTTTGCTTTTGACTTCGGACCACGCAATGGATTCGCTAGCCGTGCGTTCCATTTCGTGTTATTTAGACGTTTTTTCACTTTTGTCTACACTCTATGAGTTAGATACAGACAGTGTTCGTAGCCATTTCATTCGACTGGGACACTTTCTTCATTTTAGTACTCGCTCACGAGGTAGGCTACATGTGCTGCCGGCTCAGCACCCTACCTTCGTGCAGCAGAGAACGAGAAACGGCCAGGCCCTCTCATCCGGGAATTTCTCATATCTCCCAGCTGAGAGCCTTCGAACAAGTATCAGAACTGGGCATGTAGCGTGCTCAGTATGCCACCTCTATTTTTCGGTAGGTGGGTTTCGGCCCGGCTCTCACATCTGACGGTTTGTGGCTTAGAGGCCTTTAGCCTAAACCCTCGACAGAGAGCCTTAGAGTATTGATTGTCCGGACCAAGAACTTCTGCCTTCGTGCGCCTGATGTAAAATTTTGACTGCTATCCTCAGTCTACCTGCAGAGCAGCAGGTTGTGTCTCTCTTAGTCTGGCCCCTATCCCATAAGCTGTCCGATATGTAGTTTTCATCCATCGGCAAGCACATGGGGTCAATGGGACACGCAAGATCCCCTACCACGGCAAGGTGGAGACATATCGGGGGAGCTTCCAAGATATTTGAAACGTTTAATCTTTTTTTTTCTCCAGAGATGTGCTATTCATTAGTATACTTAGTGGACCAGGATATCTACTAACTTGCATTACTTCAGTTTTGGATGCATTTATACTCATATTGTATCTGCTGCATGTTGAACCCAATTTATTAATATGAATGTGCAGTCTGCCCTCGTCGCTGTAAAATAGGCACTGATCGTCTGCAAATAAAAGCTCATTTATTGCGGGTGAATATATTATTTAATCTGAAGTAAAGAATTCGAAATTGTCTGAATCTGTTCTGTCAAGGTTTGCTTCTTTGGGTATTCTGTCTATGTAGATATTAAATAGCAAAGGAGAGAGCACACATCCCTGTCTCACTCTTGTATTGACTGTGAACATATCTGATATACCTTCTTGTGTTCTTACTGCACTTCGGCTCGAGTGGTACAAGCCTATGACGTTTTCTAGCCATTGTCCTTGTTTCCCGTAGCCTTCAAGCATGGTCCATAATTTGCATCTATCTACTCCAGTGTTTCCCAACCTTTTTTGTGCCATGCCCCACTTAAGCCTTTCTAAAATTCATATTGCCCCCCTCCCCCGCCCTACGCCCCCCCCCTCAACATATACATTATTTTTAATATTCAAAAATTGAAATGTTCACTAAAGAAACTTGAATGATAGGTTTTAGGAAGAAATCACTAGGTAATTATTGAGCAAACACAGTAAATTTTCAAAACATATAATGGAGAACTGAAATTCAAGTACAAAATAATTTTAATGAAAGATTTTTCTATATTATTTTAATTATTAATAATTATTTATTATTTAAATTTAGTGAGATCCTTGCGCTTGATGCTTGCTGCAAAGGGATCTTATGTCAGGTTCCAATTTAGTTAACTTCAGTCTCAAGTCTCATCGTTTTGGTATATTCAGCCGATTTCTTCCATTTTCGAATTGCCCCCCTTAACAGTCAAATTGCCCCCCTGTGGGGCGTGGGCCCCACGTTGGGAAACACTGATCTACTCTATCCAAAGCCTTGTCCTGATCTATAAATACAATATTCTGCTGATCACTGTATTAGATGTCCCCCCCCCCCCCCCACATTTGTCTAAGTGTGGATAGTGCATCAGTGCAACTTTTACATTTCCTGAATCAATATTGTACTTTGCTCAACCGTTGTTCAACTATGTGTCCAATTTATTCCAATAGTTTTGCGTACATTTTCCCTATATGACTCAGGAGTGATATACCTCTGTACTTTTATCACTCTCTCATATTGTCTTCCATTTTCAATTTTTGCCAATCGTTTGGACTTTTCTTTCTTTCCATGCTATATAAAAAAAGTATTGTAAGATAATTAACTCCTTTTTTAACACAAGCCTGAATATCGTATGCGGTTATTCCATCTGGACCCGGTGATTTGTTTTAGGGCTTTTCTGTACAACTGATTTTACTTCTGCAAGTATGAAGTTTGGTACTTTATGTCCACACCTTTAAGGCACAAAAGTTGGATTTTCTATATGATGTGTGGGCTTCAGTGAATTTTGAAAGGAATTTGATAACATGAGTAAATGATTAGAATGTTGGCATTTGTCAACATCGATGGTAAAGAGAATACTAAAGACATTGTATTGGCGACTAAATGCATTCATAAGAATTGGCAACCCGTTGGAAACATTCCAACGCATTCAACAAGGTGTTAGATAGGCTTGTGTACTATCACCCGATCTGTTCAATGTGTACAGCGAAACGACAAGTGAAGTCAATACAAGACATGCCAGGAAACAAATTGCATTTCCTTTGCAGGACGTTGCGGGCAACCCCAATCTCAGCTTGATTTTCTAGGCAATTTTATGTTGGAAGATTGGGCGCAGTCCACTACTGGCAACAGTGTTAGCATTCCGGTTCAAAACCTTGGGCCTTGTCCACGTCGGATTGGATGCAATTGGATAGTGCTTCGAACCCGACCTGAACAAATGCCAACAATCGTACCGGAATGCGATCAGCGTTGCCAGTAGTGGGTTGTGCCCAATTTTCAAACATCAAATCCCGAAACAACCAAATAAATCAATTTTACTTTCAGTAGTTTGTCATTGCTTTTTGAACGAAAAATCAAAGTGGAAGTCCAAACTGAGTCTGTAAGAAACATCCCCACTACCAGGTCTTCAGCGTACCGGAAGTTTAAGAATTAGAGCGGTCTTATCCCTTCGGCCACATCAAAGTCTGAAGGAATATCAACAGACGGACATACATTTAACAACCTGTGTTATGTTGATGACTTGGTGACTTGATGACTCTAAAGGAATATCAATAGGCGGACATAAAGTCAACAACCTGTGTTATGTTGATGACCTGGTTTAGGTCGCTGAAGGAATATCAATAGGTGGGCATACAGTAAACAAACTGTGTTATGTTGATGACCTGGTTTAGGTCGCTGAAGGAATATCAATAGGTGGACATACAGTAAACAACCTGTGTTATGTTGATGACCTGGTTTAGGTCGCTGAAGGAATATCAATAGGTGGACATACAGTAAACAAACTGTGTTATGTTGATGACATGGTTTAGGTCGCTGAAGGAATATCAATAGGTGGACATACAGTAAACAACCTGTGTTATGTTGATGACCTGGTTTAGGTCGCTGAAGGAATATCAATAGGTGGACATACAGTAAACAACCTGTGTTATGTTGATGACCTGGTTTAGGTGGCTGAAGGAATATCAATAGGCGGACATACAGTAAACAACCTGTGTTATGTTGATGACCTGGTTTAGGTGGCTGAAGGAATATCAATAGGTGGACATACAGTAAACAACCTGTGTTATGTTGATGACCTGGTGTAGGTGGCTGAAGGAATATCAATAGGCGGACATACAGTAAACAACCTGTGTTATGTTGATGACCTGGTGTAGGTGGCTGAAGGAATATCAATAGGCGGACATAAAGTTAACAACCTGTGTTATGTTGATGACATGGTTTAAGTCGCTGAAAATGAAACGCAGTTACAAGAAATGATAGGTATAATTTATAATTGCAAGAGAAAGTCAAAACTAAGGACTGAGTCTTTATTAAACAACAACAATAGACATTACGGATAGTACAATGTAAAACAGTATATCCACGTTCAACATCAAAGTGAATGATAGCAATCTAAAACAAGTCAATGAGTTTAAGTATTTGAGTACTTTAATAACAGCAGATGGACGATGTACTGAGGAAGTTAGATGTTGAATAGCACCAGCACCTGCAAAGGCAGCATTTCACCAGATAAAGAATGTTTTCTGTGATTTTTCTTTGTCAATCGTGGTAAATCAGTCCTGATTTGTGGAAACAAATCATATATATGTTTAGTTGAGTTGAGTCAAGAACCGACAACATAGCATTCTGGACATTCTCATACATGTTCTGTCCTTAACTTCAACAGCCAGCAAAGAGATCCAATACTAGTTATACCTTTAACAGTCTGATTTTGTGTCCATCTAGCCCTTCCTGGGAGACCTGAGTGTCTGCCACATCTTCTGGTCACTTTGTGCAGCACCATTCTCTACAGATCTGGTGATCTTTCTGTACACGTGATACCAAAGCGCCCTGACCTTATCTGTCTTATCGTGAACCAATACCCCACCCACTGGTGCAGACCCAGCCAGTCTGTTCTTCTGCTCGTTTCCCATCATACCAACATGTCCTGTGGAAAAGATCCAACCGATGCTCCCTATTTGTGATTGTTGAATTGAAGGGTGACACTCCTCTTGAAGCATGCCTGTCTTCTTCTTTCTCAGCATATTTTGTGAGTCTGTTACAATCACGACATGTTTGTGCCGTTTGTCCTCCAGGCAGTGAAACAGGAAAGTGACTGCCTCTACCTCCATTCTCAGACTATATCTTGTGGTATCACATGCCAAACTCTCCTGCATCAAACACCACCCACCAACCTTCGGCACGAGCACCTAGGCACATGTTTGTTTAAACCTCTTAGCACAGAGCCAGCCGTGTAGATGATTTCATCATTTGGGCGCGAACTGTCGTGAACTAGTTGTTGTACCTCTCATTCAGAGCAGCCTACCGGCCATTCCCTGCATTCCCGGTCCAGTGTGATCATGACCCTGCGCGGTCTGACTTTTTCTTTAGCATTCTGATCCATTCCTCTCCTCTCCTAATGCCCTCAAGCATGCATATTTCTCTGATTGTGTCGCCTGCCTGAGTCATCCATGATTTCCCCTTATCATCCTGTGCCCTTAAATGTGTCCAGGGTTTCATGCAGGGGGTGTTCCGTGTCTGCAGACACTCGGAGATATGATTTAGCCTACAGCATCTTGTGTCTGTCTGCAACCGTGGGTAAAGCTCAGATGTAACACATACACACTACCAGCATGTCCCTTTGGCATCCCAGTATCACCCGTGGCAGCTAATTAAGTTTTATCATGGATTCTTTACCAGGTGAGCCGTTCCAGTTTTGCTATAAATTAAATTAGCACTCACACTGCGTTGTAATGGATGCGGGTTCAAATCACCTTCGCGCCCATTCCAAGCAAGCAAACTCGGGACAAAGGTCTCTTTTAGGTTAAATAAAGTCCCTGCATACACAATTGCACGCCTGGAACTGCCTCGTAACAAAGTAAAGATAGATGGTCTTGGTATCGCCAAGAAGTGGGAAGGAGAAGATTAGGTACTAGAAGTACGCCTCTTAACTGAATACTAGGCGTTAATATGGATGCCAAAATATTAATTTCAGCTTCTAATAAAACCAACATTGAAATTATACGTGAGTTAAATGAATAAATTTAAACAAAAGAACCTTTTTATAATTCACAATCACATAAACAGTTTATTGTAAAAGTCAATGACACTTCGCCACGCCTTATGCATAATGGGTATATGGTGGTAGCACCATTTGTAGTTGAACAATAATTTGCATAATAATTACTTCCTTCTAATTTTGATTGACGGATTTCCGTTGTTTGTCTTCCTGAATCTTTTGTTAGCGGCGAAGTAAATAAGGAAGTTACCAATACAGTTGATACAATAAATCATTTCTTGAACACGACCTATCACGTCCTTGACACCCTGTTCATGTTCTATTGACTCACTATCATTAATATATTCGACAGCAAACGCAAAACCATAACACAAAATATACAGGAGACAAATGCACAGTAAAGTTCTAGTTGTCTTCGTGATGCCGTGTTTCGTAGCGACTTTACCTTGACCGGAGGTCAGCTGTTGGCGTCTGTTGGTGATTTGAACGATCTTGAGTCCAATAACAACACAGCCCACGGTGACCAGGCTGATTGGTATTATTCCTGTCATGTAGTTAACTATGTCATTTATCAGCCGAAGCAGTCCCGTTCTGACATGATCTACAAGCATATCAGTAGGCAGAATCACGCCTATAGCGATGCCTTGTACGGTAATTTGCTTAAACTGTACAGATATGCAACTATATAGACAATACATTCCACATAGAACATAGAGACAGGAAAGAACAATTATTGTACGCCGGGGAGTTAAGATCAGATTCGCTTTGAATGGACAAAATATGACTAATATACGCTCACCTGTTATCAGAACAGGGATGAACATTGCGGAGAGAAGTCCTATTCTATCAGCAAACGTAAACAGCAAAAATAATATATAACACATGTAATTGATAGTTTCAGAGAACGGGAATCCTTCAGCTCCGCCGAAATCGATGTTTACATAATCAGGAATGTTGTTGACACCAATCAAAAGTAAAATATCAGAGACTACCAAACACAAGAGAAGTACGTTGGAACATTTCCTGAATCCCCGTCGAGTCAGTATGACAATACTGGCCACATTCCCCACTATTCCCAACACGCCGGCACACGGTAAAATCACATATTCAAATGTTTGAATGATTGTGCGAGCCACTTCCCCATTAAGAAGTGGAGCATGTGTCGTTTCAGTTGTCAGTGACAAAAGCACAGTCGTGTTGGCTGACATATCTAGATGCTTATGCTTGAAAGTTTCTTATTATTGTTTTTGTTTCTTTTATTCTCTGTTTCAAATACATCATCAGTATTTAAAAAAAACACATTTTTACACGTCTTAAGGTTTATTGGGCATATAGTATCACATAAACCTATTTTCATGTAAAGGGAACATATAGTGAAGTTAGTTGTAGAGTCCTCCAGGCGGGAAAACTGACACTGAGGCATTTGAAATAAGAACGGGGGTGAGACAGAAATGCCATTTGCCACGTCAACTATTCTTACACACTATAGATTGGATTATCAAGATAACAATTAACACTGCCAAGAATGGGATTCAATGGACTCCTCTGATAAAGCATCTCGATTATTTGGATTTCTCTGACATTGCACTTCTGTCTCACACACGAAATCAGAGGCAGGATAAACTAACAACAGTGGACGGATTTCACTACAGTTTGGGTTAACAGTTTATAGGAAAAACAAAGATAATCAGAATAAATCAAGCAACTGGTAACCCGACCTCCCTTGTTGCAGGAGTCTCTACAAAACACACTATATGGCTTTATATAGTAGCAGGATAGGGATATCCCCGGTCAAAGGAGAAGTCAGGTGACCTATTCCATCCACCAACCTAAAGAACACTTATGAGCAAAGTGGAGTACGCGTTTAGCCACCCCTCCCCCTTCCGCCCCAACCAGGGTCACGCGAAACGATGTAAGCAGTTGATGGATGGAGCTGGACAACAGCCGACAGATAGTTGTATTGTCTCAAGTTTAACGACGGTAGGCAGAGGATCTGATCTATTTATAGTAACATTTGATATGGTCATCGATAGTATGGTCACTGACCAGTAGTTGAGTTAAACTGAGTCAAGAACGGACATCACTGCACTTGGAGCCCTCCCATAAACGATAAACGTTCACTCATCTTCAACAGCTAGCGAGGAGTTCCAATACTAATGGTGCCCCTTGATATGTGATTATTTGTCCATCCTGCTTTACCTCTGAGTGACGACTGTCTCTAACCACCCCCTGCTGCTACAATCTTTCTAGACCATAATAGTCTATGTGTAAGTTCACATGGCTGAATGGATAAGAACACGTTTTCTTAAACATCCGGTGTACTGATGCCGAGGTATGGAATTCAACCCCTACACAGGACAGGTGGACTAAAATGTTGACTTATTGTGCTCGACTTGGGGACATTAATTACAAGTACCTCTGAAGTGGGAGTGGGTCTGCCTGATGGCGAGGGACATTGTTAATAGGTAAAGCTATTCCACACGGAAAATGCAGCCCAGCACTACTAGAAGTAGTGTGTATTAACTACGCTTGAGTTCAAAGCGAGCGAGAGCAAGAAATAATCTACGTGTTCTTCTGTATTATTGACATGCTCACAGAGAGCCTTCACCACATCTCTCTTATCATGCATCAAATCACCCCTCAATGATGCAACACCAGCTAGTCTGTCTGCCTGTTCATTTCTAACCACACCAGGATGTCCTGGAGAAAAGATGTAGCGATTGCTCACAACAGACGACCTGTGAATCGATGCAAGCCATTCCACACGAAGCATGCCAGGTTTCACCTTTGTCAGCAGGCTTTGTGAATCAATTACAATCACAACATGCCTATACAACAGTTTGTTCTCCAATCAACGGAAAGCTGCAGTAACCGCCTCAACCTCCATTCTCAGACTTGAGGTTGTGGTGTCATATGCCAAGCTCTCCTTTACTAAACATAGACCATTTGCCTTTGCTATGAATTTCCAGGCACTTTTTTGTCTCTTAACCCAGAGACATTCGTATAGATAATTACACCGCCAGGACGAGAGTAGTCATGAATTAAGTGCTGAATTTCTACTTCCGTAGCCCAACTGGCCACTCCCTACATTCACAGCCCAGTGTGATTATGACCCCACGCAAGTCTGAATTACTATTTGGCTCTGACCCACTCCTTGCCTCTGCCAATCTTCTCAAGTGTGCATATTTCTCTGATGGTATATTCTGCCTGAGCTATCCATGATCTTCCCTTTAACAGCCTGTGGCCATTGAATGCATCCAGGGAATCCTGCAGGAGGTGTTCATTGTTCGCAGCTACCTTGAGGTAAAACCTTGCCTGCAAAACCTTGAGTCTGTCTGCAATGGTCGGCAACGCCAGGAAGTATAGCATGCACACTATCAGAGTGTCCCTTGTACACCCCAGAATCACCCTCATGGCTTCATTCTGTATGTGCTCTAGTTTCACTAACTGACAATTTGAGACAGTAAGCATTCCTAGTCCATACTCTACTACTGGAATGATAAAGTGCTGAAAAATGTGAGAACAGCATTTCTGCTTTATTTTGGCAAGATTACGCTCAGTAGTTTGCCATTGCTTTCTGAGCGACCGGCTCACATACCCCCGTAAGTAACCAACATGACGCGATCCGCTACCGAAGCTCGCGCAGCTGTGTCCCCACGTGGATATACGGGATTACAGAGAAAGTCGTTAATCCCTTCGCCAGAGAGACCAGCTTGCAATATTGCTCGCCAGTAAACAAGCAGTAGCAGACTACCTAGTTTACAGAATTCTAGAATGTCACGGGTCGTTAGTTCATAGACAAACAGTCACACCGTGTCGATCATGTGAGATGGCGAATCATGACGGCTCATATGTATCGGCATGGCACATAATGTTGATAATAATCTAAAAACACAATTGTAGCGGTATTAATACAATATCTGATAGCAAAATTGTTAACCCATCAAGACTCAAGGCAAAGACCAAAGTAAAATCAAGATGCATAAGAGAACTACTTGTCGCAGACGATGCAGCACTGACTACTCATGCAGAAGAAGATCTTCAACAGCTCATAGATCATTTTTCAGCCGCCTGCAGAGACTTTGGGCTCACCATCAGCCTAAATAAAACCCAGGTAATGGAACAAAATGCTGTTGCACCTCCATCAATCAAAATTTCTAATTACGAATTGAAAGTTGTCCATGAGTTTGTGTATTTGGGGTCGAGAATTTCTGATAATCTCTCCTTAGAGATAAAAATCGACAGACGCATTGAAAAAGCTGCCACAACACTTTTCAGGCTAACTAAGAGAGTTTGGGAGAATAATAGACTAATAGAGCGTACCAAAATTCAAGTATATAAAGCTTGTGTTGTTAGCACACTACTCCGTCGGTCTGAATCCTGGACTTTGCACTTACGACAGGAAAGAAAGTTGAATTCCTTCCATATGAGATGTCTGAGACGTATACCGGGCATATCGTGGAAAGATCACATAACAAACAACCACGTGCTTGAAAGAGCAGATATTACCACAGTACACACCCTCCTCAAGCAGAGACTCCTCCGGTGGCTGGACCATGTATCTCGAATGAAGAATGAACGTATCCCAAAGATCTCCTGTACGGAGAACTAGCCACAGGGAAGAGGCCAACCGGAAGACCCCAAAATGCGATATAAGGATGTCTATAAAGAAGATATGAAAACCCTTGGCATAGACCCAGACTCGTGGGAAAGAGTTGCAACAGACAGATGTTCCTAGGGAAGAGATTACGAAACTGACTGGCGCTCTTTGAGCGCAATCTGATCTAACAAACTGAGAGAAGGAGGCACAGGCGTTAAAAGCTGTTACTTACTGCGGGGCCTGCCTCGTCTTACAAATGCGGAACGTTTGACAGATATTATCACTCTCGCATTGGACTATACAGTCACCAGCTGCCTCCTCAGCGGTACAACTCTATAGTCCTAAAGGACTGAAAGAGGCCTACTACTACTACTACTACTACTACTACTACTACTACTACTACTACTACTACTACTACTACTACTACTACTACTACTACTACTACTACTACTACTACTACTACTACTACTGCTGCTGCTGCTGCTACTACTGCTACTACTACTGCTGCTGCTACTGCTGCTGCTGCTGCTGCTGCTACTACTACTACTACTACTAGCTGTATTAATCCCCCTTTAGTGTTTGTAATGCATATAATGAGTGTGTATTTTTATATTCCGCAAATGCATAATCTACTTAACTAATTTCCATCTTTATTTTCTTTCCGGTTTCTCTCATTATATTTCTGAGTAGAAGTTTGGTGACAGGATTTATGACGTTAATTGTTCGAAATTCCCCGAATTCATTTGGCCATTGGGGTTTTGGTCAGAGCTGTAAATACAGTTGTCATTATACCATTAGTAAATGTCATTCAATAGTTTAGTATTTCTAATTCAAATTCTCACATCACTTCTAATCCCTTTATTGTGATTCCATCTGGGCGAGGATCCTTAAATACTTTGGGTAGATTTTTAACTCGAAATTTTGCCCGGGCAGCGCCGTTAGGCTACTCTTTTTCGATTTCCAACTGCCAAGTGATTTTTTACTTGCGCAACAATACACACGGGCGTCCGATCTGACTACCCAGAGACCAGGGAAAATTTTATTACTGGAAGTCCAGGTGGATTTTTAAAATAAATCCCGGTCCTCACCGCGGCCTGAACCCGGGACCTCCAGCACTCGAGACGGACACCATACCTCGAGACCACTCAGCTCCCCTTCTCTGTTATCATCATAAAGGTTTTTCACATAATCTGATCATACATATAAAATCAGATCCTTTTCTATTATGATTTTTCTATCGTTGGTCTTTAGGCAGCCTCCTGATGTACGTGTTCTTTGATTAGTAAGCTCCTGAATTCTTTTGTGCATTAGTTTGGTATTTTTTCTGTTGTGTTGTATTTCATTTCTATGAAATTTTTCCCGAGCCATGCTTCTTTTGCCTCCTTACATTATGTTCTGACTTTTCTGTGAATTTCTTCATATCTATCAGGATTATTTTCATTCTGTCTTTTAATTTCCATTAGTTGTAAAATTTCTTCAGTCATCCATGTCTTACGACCCACTTTCTTTAATTTTGGAATAGTTATTTCTACAGCCAAACTGATTGAATTCTTCAACATTTCCCATTGATCATCCACATCTTGAAATAGGATCTCTAGATCATATAAAATATCAAATTTGTTCTTTATTTCTATGTTAAATTTATCTTGTCTTTATTTGCCAGTTTTGAATTTGCACAAAGCATATTTATTGTTTCCTGTTGTATACTTGACTTTCTATAACTTTACCCTCAGTGTGCCTGTAATTAATATGTAATCACTGTAACAGTC
This sequence comes from Cepaea hortensis, assembly GCA_963921405.1. Taxonomy (NCBI): domain Eukaryota; kingdom Metazoa; phylum Mollusca; class Gastropoda; order Stylommatophora; family Helicidae; genus Cepaea; species Cepaea hortensis. The sequence continues at coordinate 385,360,225 of OY992876.1, forward strand.
TGCATTGGGAATTGTTTTTACGACTGTTAACGAATTTCGAAACCTTCTGCTAATCAAGATGTAATCTGTCTGGAATTTAATCCTGCTCTCCGGACTCCTCCATGTCCATAATCTTTTAGGATGCTGTTTAAACCAGGTGTTTCCTACAACCATTTCTTGTTCTTTTTGCCCATTTTACAAGTTTGTATCTTCTTTCGTTTCGCTCTCCCAAACCATGGTTGCCTACACTGCATCCGTCACCTTGATTTCCTACTTTTGAATGAAATCACCCATTATGATATTTATTTCTGATTTTTTATACAATTCGTCAAATCAGATCCTGTGTCATTATAAAATTCGTCTATGCATTCTTCACTGCATTCACTTGTTGAAGCATATATTTGAAAGTTTAATTTTACTAATAGAACTCTGTCTGCCACAGCCCAATATCCTTTAACAGAATATGATGTTTGCCGACCCAATATAAAGGCTTCACCTCTTTGCTGTTCTTCTCCCCCAGAATACATAATCTTACAATTCTCCCCTGTCTTGATCCCTGCCCCGTTCCCTCTCGTTTCTTACATTCCTAATATATTAATCTTCTCTCTTTCCATTTCTTTTTTTTGGATTTTATCTAATTTTCCATCTGCACTCATTGTTCTAACATTCCAATTCCCACTTTTAATGATAGTAATCTTCTGCACTAAGTAGCCTACTGACGGTCTGGAGCCACCTGGTGCATATGACTATCCCTACCGGGCGAGGCTGCTCCTATGGAGCACTCATTTACGCCGTTTCTCTGATTTTCGATGAGACAGCAAAATGTAATTTTCTTGGCATCTTTAAAGAAGGTAGTTTGCCATTGCTTTCCTTCTTAGCAGTGACCATACTGGTCAAGACCGTAGCCATTGTCTTTCTCCCTCCCCCCCCCCCCCCCCCAAGAAAAAAGGAGATCTTCTGCCTACCGCTGTGAAGCTGTAGACCATAACCTACAACTATTTGTCGGCTGATCTTCAACTTCATTCACCACCTGCACAAATAGCTTTACGAACCGTGATCGGGAGGCTAAACGGGTACTCTACCTTGCCCAAATTTATCCCTTTATCCTGGCGGATATTCGGTCCCCAGAGCTGCATTTGCCACATCGTGGCGTTCCTCAACCTCTACCTCGAGAAGGTCAAATTGGGATTTCCCTTTCCTAGAGTTATGAGACCAAGTTGGCATTTCTCAGAATCACTGGCATTAATAGAAGAAAGCTATTATGTGCACATGTTTAAACCATCGTTGCTCTAAAACAGTGGTTCTCAACCGGTGGGGAAGTGGAATTTTGGGATTTCCAGGGGAGGGGGGGGGGGGAAATGAAGATTATTTCAAGATTGCGTTAATACAAGAACCGATTACTTGATCTTGTTTTTCCCTTCATACTTTACGGTTCTGTAGTCTAACCCTTCTAAAATTCATTTTATAAAGTAAGTAGACCCACAAATCACGTTTTATGTGGACGTCTAGACTTGTTTTAGTATGTGCTATTAAATTTAGCTTCAATTATTACGTATACTGTGTAGGAGCAGGGGGAAATTTTTAGGGAGGAAATACGAAAGGTGGGGGGGGGGGGGGAGGGTATGACGTTCTAATGATATGGTAAGGGGGGGGGGAATGACGTCCTAAAAATATGATAAAGGGGGGCACGGGCCAAAAAAGGTTGAGAACCACTGCTCTAAAATATATAAGCAACTTAATTCAGCCTCTAATAGTCTAATGGCGTGGTGAGATATGGCACACCCCTTATCACTGAGAAGTACGACAGTCCCTCCCAACGAGACACCCTTGGGCAAGGAAGGGCACCCGGCTACCCCCTCAAAAGAGGTAGCGTGAAACCATGCCAGCACATGTGGGATTGAACTTGACAGCAGCCGACAGGTAGTTGTTGGCTATAGCCTCAAGTTCGCGACGGTATGCGGATGAACCTTTTATAGAGACAATGGCTACAGTCTCTAACCAGTATGGTCACTGCCAAGACGGAAAGCAATGGCTTCTTAGCAGATGTCTAGGCAAATGTAGCAGTCAAATAAACTATAGGGACAGACTGTTATATGGGAAACGTTCCGAACAGGACACCCTACTGCATTATAATAATGATATTGATGATGTTGATTTACCTCGATGGCTGATTGCGTTGTAAGACTAATGTGGCTTTATAAAACCTGAAAACTTAACTTTCTAAAAGTCCTTTCTTAAAAATAAAATTAGTGGAACTGCGAAAAGGCTGTGAAAATGTATATGGATTGTAATTTAATAGAACCATGTGCTATTATGTCTGAGTATATTTCTGTCAAACGAACGTGCACTGTATAAACTGCACGTTTATATGGCGATCTTATTCTAAGATTGATCATGAACAATAGAGCGATGCCCTCAATGAGTGACAAACAGTTGGTTGTCGGAGCGTCCCGCTGAATCGTCCACGGATGTCAATCACCAGTGAACTTATTCCGATCAGAAATGATGTGTAATGTCGGTGCAATTATATTAGCACACAATGCATCTTTCTGTGCGTGGTTGTCTTAACAAAAACTATTTTTGGGAAAAATCTGCAGTATGTTAGAAATCTAACGTCTTTAATCATATTACAATATACAGTTCAAAATCTCACTCTTATTTGATAATCTCATTCTTTTGTTTACAATCAATCGGTCCGCGGAACAAGGTGGCCATGTCATGTTGATAGACGGGTCTCCCAGGTCAAATATAAAAATGTACACCCATAATCGGATAGGACAATTATGGTTCGACTTCAGCAGGACCACGTGGGCCTCATTAAGTCTAGTATCTTATCACTTGTTTCACATCTCCTGACAGGCTGTATTGTAGTATCCCAGAAGTCGTCCTCGGAATCTACTTGATTTGATGTAAGTAATTTCTTTTCTAATAAAATAATTGTCCCTGTTCTGGATGCATAAACTGTTCAAGCTCACTTGAAACATTGTGTGTCGGTATGTTCAATGTATCTGTTGTATGAGCTGACATTTCTAGGCACAAATTGTGAAAGGCAAATAACAACTTAATTGTCTTCGCTCAGCTCGAGAACATTTCATCGATTGACTGTAGTCTCGAAGATTCGATAGGATTCGTTGGAAGATTGGTCACGAGCTTGTCTCGTCCTGGAGACACGATTTGTGGCACACTGCTTCATACTGCGGAGTAACTCTAACTCTCTCTCTCTCTCTCTCTCTCTCTCTCTCTCTCTCTCTCTCTCTCTCTCTCTCTCTCTCTCTCTCTCTCTCTCTCTCTCTCTCAACGGGTTACATCTATGTCCGCACTTCTAGATACACCGAACAGCTGTCTGATGTGGAAGAAAACACATATCATAATATCTCAGCCACAATGCAGTGTGTGCTCGTATTAAAACACTGATGTCTGTGTGAACAATGCACACCTTTGCTAGGTTACTAGTATGAAATATCTCGCATCCACGCATGAACTCGTCTCATTTAATCTCATCATGTTCCTCTTGTACCTTGCGGTGTCGAGGTGAAGTATAAACAGCGGGAGAGTGCCCGCTTATGGGCTTCATGTATCGATATTCCCATAGGCTCTGTTATTCACTGCGTCCATCATTTTGGTGGTCGGCCTCTTCCTCTGCTTCCCTCTGGTCTGTACATCATTGCTTGTTGTGGTATACTGTTAGTTGGTAACCTACTTGCATGGCCAAACCATTTGACTTGCTGCCTTCTAATAAGAACTAGTGCAGCTATAACCCCCACTTTAGTCCTGATTTTTCATTTCTGATTTTGTCTCTTCTTGATACACTGAGTATTCTTCTCAGGAATCTCATTTCTGTTGTTGTGATTTTTCTTTTCTCTTCTTCTGTCATTGTCCAGGTTTGGCATTGGTAGCATAGAGTTGGTAGGAAGATTGTGTTGTAAAGTGCTTTCTTAATAGTTATTGATACATGTTTGTTCTTTAGTATTGGTGCCATTTGTCCACTGAGTTGGTTTGCCTTATTGCATCTATTTTCGATCTCGTCTTCTGATTTGCCATTTGATGATATTATACTTCCTACGTACCCGAAACTCTTTTTTTGTTTCAAGGGATGTTCGTTTAGGTGGATCGTTGTTGCCTTTTCTTCTTTAGTTATAGTCAATACCCCTGTTTCGCATGAAATGTTCCCTCTATTTCGTCAAAGAACAGCGCGGTGTTTCTTAAACTGCACTACTCATGACCACAAGCCGCAATAAACACTATTGTATGTATGTTCTCCCGCTTGGTAATGTTTGAGAGTGATCTGATTTGACGTTATTGTTGTATTCAGATATTGATAGTGAATAATGATTGTATCGAATACACAGACCACTCGACATGTCTGTCTTCCATCCATCCATCATGTGCCATGCCGATAAGCGTGGGCGGTCATGTTCTGCCATCTCACTCGATCACCAGAGTCGGGGATCAGCTCAGTGTTCCTGTCTCGACCATGCCATGTGGTCAAAGCCATCCAGGTATTTACTTCTTTCGATCTTACCAGTTGTCACCAAGTTCTCCAAGTCATTTCTTCTCATAACATGCCCAAAAAATTTACATTGTCTACGTCTAATGACTCTAATCAGTTTACAATCTTCATTTGTTTCTTGAAGGACTTGTTCATTGCTTTTTCTGTCTGTCCATGGTATTCTTTGCATTTTCCTCAGAAACCACATTTCCACCGCCATCAGATGTTTTACAGCTTGACCACGCTTCACATCCATACAAAAGTATAAGTTCTACGTAGCACTTCAACACTCTGTTTCTCGTTTCAATTGATATCTTTTTATTGTTCAGTATGCTTTTCATCTTGCAAAAGGCTACCTTCGCAATGGCAATTCTTGTTCTAACCTCTTCAAGGCATCTCCCATCAGATGTTATGACTGTGCCGAGATAACTGTATCGATTCACTTGCTTAAGACTATGCCCATTTACTTGTATATCACATTGTGGAATTTCCTTCTTCCCAGTGACGGCCATAATCTGTGTCTTCTTAATTTTCAGTTCTAACCCTAGATGTTCACTGTGTGCAACAACCGCATCTGCTAAATTGTGCAGGTCCTGTTCATTGTCTGCAATCAAGACTGTAGCATCTGCATATCTAATGTTATTGATGTATCGTCTCCCAATGTTGATTCCTTCCATATCTTCTATATTTCTGAAAATATTTTCACTGTACAGAGAAAAAAAAATCTGGTGACATTACACATCCCTGTCTCACACCTCTCTTAATAAGCTGATATTGACCTACTTCATTATCAACTCTTATGGCAGCTTGTTGTTTCCAATATATGTTTTTAACAAGTCTAAGGTCTTTTCCATCAATTTGTAGATCTTCAAGCATCCTTATCATGTCGACATGTCTCACTTTATCGAAAGCCTTTGTGTAGTCAATAAAGCAAAGATATAGATCTTTGTTTACTTCTATAGAACGTTCAATTACTGTTCTCAGTATATACACTGCATTTACTGTGCCCTTGCCTTCTACAAACCCACATTGTTCATCTCCTATTTCGGGTTGTATTTTCTTCCTAACTCTTTGCATGATAATTCTCAGCAGAATCTTCGTGATGTGGCTCATTATACTAATTGTTCGATGTTGATCGCATTCCAAGGCTCCTGACCTCTTCGGGATTGCAATACATATAAAATTACATAATTCAGGAGGTATATCTCCAGTATCGTATATTGCGTTCAGCAGTCTGGTGACTTGGTCACTTCCATATTCTTCTAAGGCATTGATCATATCTATTGTGATGTTGTCTGTACCTGGGATCTTGCCAGTTTTCATATGGTTAAGAGCATTCTGAACTTCCATCTTCAAAATTGATAGTCCTTCATTATTATTCGGATGATGATATTGTTTTTCTCTTGTGTCATCATAAAGGTCTTTCACATAATCTGACCACGCGTGTATAATCTGAAATTTTTCTATTATGAATGTGCCATCTTTGGTTTTTAGGCAACCCGTTGATGTGTGTGTTCTTTTGTTAGTGATGTCATTAATTCTTTTGTGCATTAATTTGGTATTCCGGGTGTTGTGTTGGTTTTCAATTTCCTTGCAATTTTTATCAAGCCATGTTTCTTTTGCCTCTTTACATAGCTTCCTAATTTTCCTGTGAATCTCGTCGTAATTTTTCTTGTTATTTTTGTTATTTCTTCTTACTTCCGTCATCCATTTCTTGCGTCCTATTATCTTTATTTTTGGGATGGTTGTTTCTGCAGCTTGGTTGATTGATTTCTTTAATATTTCCCATTGGTCACTGACGTCTTGAAATAATATTTCCATATCGGACAATGCATCGAATCTGTTCTTTACCTCTACATTGAATTTATCTTTTATTTCCTCACTCTTCAGTGCCTGTAGATCAAATTATGTGTTTCTTTGCGAATATTTGACTTTCTTTAATTTTATATGTAAATTGCTTAAAATTAATCCATGGTCGCTGTAGCAGTCTGCGCTTGGTATAGATTTTGCGACTTTTAAAGCATTTCGGAATCTTCTGTTGATGAGAATGTAATCAATCTGATTTCTGATCTTATGATCAGGACTCCTCCATGTCCATAATCCCTTTGGGTGCTGTTGATACCAGGTGTTTCCAATAATCAAATCATGCTCTTTTGCCCACTGTACAAGCCTGCAACCTCTTTCATTCTGTTCCCCTAGTCCATACTTGCCTACTATGCATCCGCCCTGTTGATTTCCAACTTTGGCATTCAAGTCACCCATTATGATATTTACTTCAGAATTCTTGCATTTCTTGAAGGCTTTCTCCAAATCATTATAACATTCATCGATGCTGTCATCACTACTGTCTGCTGTTGGTGCGTAAACTTGGATGACGTTGACATCAAAAGGTCGTCCACACAACTACACAAGTAACACTCTGTCTGATACAGTCCAATATCCTTTGATCGATTTTACTCTCTGTTTATCCATTATGATAGCTACTCCTCGCTGTTATTTCTCTCCACCAGAATAGATTATTCTATATTCCTCAGATGTTATAATGCCCATTCCCGTCCATCTGGTCTCACATATACCTAACAGGTTAATATTTAATCTTCTCATTTCATTCTTAATGTTATCAAATTTTCCATCCCCACTCATAGTTCTTACATTCCAAGTTCCTACTTTCAATGTTGATATTCTTTTGCACTCAGTTGCCTGATGACGGTCTGTCTTGTGGTTGTGATTTATGTCTCCTGTCCAGAGCTGGACAAAGCATGGACATGAGACTAAAGCGCTCACAAACGAACATAAGACATTCCGGACTGCCATAACTCCAGTAGCCGCGGGGACTGACGTGCGCTCGTAGTTTTCAGGCCGAAGTTTGATACATGTCAGTACAGCCGTAGGATGTGAGTGAGTGAATGACTGAAGGTAGAACCTACACAGTGACGTGATGGTGTCTAGATTGTCCTCCATTGTGTCATACTCATCAATTGACTCTACATGGATGGAGAGACAGTATTTGGGGTGGGTAATGGGAAGCCATAGGTCAGCGTGACCGATAGGTTTAACGCACCGGCACTTATAATTCCTTTTAACGAAAGATGTCTAGTGGTTTCATTCCACACACCAGTTGAACTTAAACGTTGATTTCCCTTTCAGAAAGTAATGGCAAACTATTGAACGTAAAATTATCTAGGAAGATCAGCATGGGGTTGAACGTAAAGTCCAGCAATGGAATGTCCGTAATCATGGCTGGCAACTTTCATCAACTCTTTGTTTCGCGTCTCCCTGGTTATACATGTCTCCTTTATTAGTATATATTCCATCATTACATATTTCATACATTGTATTGAAAACAATACCTTTGAAGTAACTAACTTGAAAAGAAACAAGAAAAAGGTTGCTACAATATACAGAAACTTAATGAAAGAGAAGTACCCACTACCAAACATTATGTTGTATCGATCATGTGGTGATCTCTTCCACAAGTCATGTTGGAGCATTCATGCCATGTTGTTGTTATTCCTGTTCACACAAGAGTTTTCATAATCAGCCCAAAGAACCTTCAGACAGCGAACAGAAACATAACGATTGCTTTGTGACGATATTTTTTAAATCTATTTTGGACAGTTCCTTTCGGTTGATATGCTATTTGAGTGACGCTGCTCGATGATGAGTTAAAGTGCTGACTTCGCAACGATTAGCACCCAATGACCTCAGACGATATAGGTCATAATCACCTCAAACGTGTGTTATGAGTCTAGGTCCAGTGAGCGATGGGCGAGCCTAAATAAAGCCATCACAAGATTTATCTAGGCGTCTGTTGGTACCGACGTTAGGATTGAAATGACTCGGTCATGTAACATGACCTTCAGCAACCAGCGCACCGCAAACAATGGGAAGAAAGCCACGTGTTGATCATACAAGTGACCCGGGGTCAAAAGAGATAACAGGAAATGGGGAGTTATTAGGCGGCAAAAGAAGACGTTGAGGAGGGACTTTAAAGCTGGAATAGTTATATCTCATCCACATGCCAGGGGGGCAGTACTAACAATGATGTGCTGTTTTGGTGATGTGGAGATGTTATGTGTTGTGTCGGTTATGTGGAGATGTTATGTGTTGTGTTTGTCATGTGGAGATGTTATGTGTTTTGTCGGGCATGTGGAGATGTTATGTGTTGTCACGGTCATGTGGAGATGTTATGTGTTGTGTCGGTGATGTGGAGATGTTATGTGTTGTGTCGGTCATGTGGAAATGTTATGTGTTGTGTCGGTCATGTGGAGATGTTATGTGTTGTGTCGGTCATGTGGAGATGTTATATGTTGTGTCGGTCATGTGGAGATGTTATGTGTTGTCACGGTCATGTGGAGATGTTATGTGTTGTGTCGGTCATGTGGAGATGTTATGTGTTGTCACGGTCATGTGGAGATGTTATATGTTGTGTCGGTGATGTGGAGATGTTATGTGTTGTATCGGTCATGTGGAGATGTTATGTGTTGTGTCGGTCATGTGGAGATGTTATGTGTTGTGTTGTCATGTGGAGATGTTATGTTTTGTGCCGGTCATGTGGAGATGTTATGTGTTGTGTTGTCATGTGGAGATGTTATGTGTTGTGTCGGTCATGTGGAGATGTTATATGTTGTGTCGGTCATGTGGAGATGTTATGTGTTGTGTCGGTTATGTGGAGATGTTATTTGTTGTGTAGTCATGTGGAGATGTTATTTGTTGTGTCGGTCATGTGGAGATGTTATGTGTTGTGTTTGTCATGTGGAGATGTTATGTGTTTTTTCGGTCATGTGGAGATGTTATGTGTTGTTCCGGTCATGTGGAGATGTTATGTGTTGTGTCGGTCATGTGGAGATGTTATGTGTTGTGTCGGTCATGTGGAGATGTTATGTGTTGTGTCGGTCATGTGGAGATGTTATGTGTTGTGTTGTCATGTGGAGATGTTATGTTTTGTGCCGGTCATGTGGAGATGTTATGTGTTGTGTTGTCATGTGGAGATGTTATGTGTTGTGTCGGTCATGTGGAGATGTTATATGTTGTGTCGGTCATGTGGAGATGTTATGTGTTGTGTCGGTTATGTGGAGATGTTATTTGTTGTGTAGTCATGTGGAGATGTTATTTGTTGTGTCGGTCATGTGGAGATGTTATGTGTTGTGTTTGTCATGTGGAGATGTTATGTGTTTTTTCGGTCATGTGGAGATGTTATGTGTTGTCACGGTCATGTGGAGATGTTATGTGTTGTGTCGGTGATGTGGAGATGTTATGTGTTGTGTCGGTCATGTGGAAATGTTATGTGTTGTGTTGTCATGTGGAGATGTTATGTGTTGTGTCGGTCATGTGGAGATGTTATGTGTTGTGTCGGTCATGTGGAGATGTTATGTGTTGTGTTGTCATGTGGAGATGTTATGTTCTGTGCCGGTCATGTGGAGATGTTATGTGTTGTGTCGGTCATGTGGAGATGTTATGTGTTGTGTCGGTCATGTGGAGATGTTATGTTTTGTGCCGGTCATGTGGAGATGTTATATGTTGTGTCGGTCATGTGGAGATGTTATGTGTTGTGTCGGTCATGTGGAGATGTTATGTGTTGTGTCGGTCTTGGGGAGATTTAATCATCCCATGTTTTCCCAATGTTTGTGTGTATGCGCATGAACGTTGTCGGTGTATATGTGTGTAGATGGGAAAGTGTATAATAGTGTGATTGATTGTATGACGCATTGTGTGTATGTGTGCTCGTGGTATGATGGATTATTTAGCATTTATAGGCGTGCGAGAGAGAGAGAGAGAGAGAGAGAGAGAGAGAGAGAGAGAGCAAGAGAGAGAGAAAGAGAGAGATAGAGCTATATATATATATATATATATATATATATATATATATATATATATATATATATATATATAGAGAGAGAGAGAGAGAGAGAGAGAGTAAGAGAGCATTGTCAAAGAGTGGATGTTTGATAGCCGGCGTTTGTGTATGTGTGTGTGTGTATATTGTATGTATTGTGTGTATTGTGTGTATTGTGTGTATTGTGTGTATGTGTGTATTGTGTGTATTGTGTGTATGTGTGTGTATGTCTGTATTGTGTGTATTGGAGATGAGTAACCTGAATTTGTGGAAGGGAAAGGAACAAAAAATGCCATATACATATTGAGAACACTCCCAGAAAAAATATCATTGAAATTAACAGAGATCTATACTTGTGCTTTATTGATTACACTAAGGCATTTGATAAGGTGAACATGTGAAAATAATTATATTGTTGGAAATTTTCAACGTTGATGGTAAGGACCTGAAATTAATAATGACATTGTATTGGCAACTAAAAACAGCCACTAGAAGTGATAACCCGTTGGGAACTTTCCTCCACATTAAACACGGTGTTAGATGGACTTGTGTACTATCACAAGATCTGTTCAATTTGGACAGTGAAATAAAAAGTGAAGTCAACACAAGACATGCCAGCAATATCAGTTTAACAAACATTGTAGGACGTTTCGACATCAACCCCAACCCCATGTTGACTTTCTAGATAATTTTACATGCAGTAGTTTGCCATTGCTTTCTGAACGAGAAGTCAACATTGAAGTCCACACTGACAGGTGTAGGAAATTACCCCATTATCTCGTCATCAGCGAAGGGTCCCCACAAGCAATTAAAAAAAAGACAATTACAACACCACCAATAACATCAATCATAAAAATTACTTCAACAATAACAAAAATAACTACTCGTCACATTTCATTCGGTTCCTCTTGCATCTTGCGGTGTCGAGGTGAAGCATAAACAGCGGGATAGTGCAAGTCCATCATCTCATCTCATCATGTTCCTCTTGTGCCTTGCGGTGTCGAGGTGAAGCATCAACAGCGGGAGAGTGCTAGTCCATCATCTCATCTCATCATGTTCCTCTTGTGCCTTGCGGTGTCGAGGTGAAGCATAAACAGCGGGATAGTGCAAGTTCATCATCTCATCTCATTATGTTCCTCTTGTGCCTTGCTGTGTCGAGGTGAAGCATAAACAGCGGGATAGTGCAAGTCCATCATCTCATCTCATTATGTTCCTCTTGTGCCTTGCTGTGTCGAGGTGAAGCATAAACAGCGGGATAGTGCAAGTCCATCATCTCATCTCATTATGTTCCTCTTGTGCCTTGCTGTGTCGAGGTGAAGCATAAACAGCGGGATAGTGCAAGTCCATCATCTCATCTCATTATGTTCCTCTTGTGCCTTGCTGTATCGAGGTGAAGCATAAACAGCGAGAGAGTGCTAGTCCATCATCTCATCTCATCATGTTCCTCTTGTGCCTTGCTGTGTCGAGGTGAAGCATAAACAGCGGGATAGTGCAAGTCCATCATCTCATCTCATTATGTTCCTCTTGTGCCTTGCTGTGTCGAGGTGAAGCATAAACAGCGGGATAGTGCAAGTCCATCATCTCATCTCATTATGTTCCTCTTGTGCCTTGCTGTGTCGAGGTGAAGCATAAACAGCGGGATAGTGCAAGTCCATCATCTCATCTCATTATGTTCCTCTTGTGCCTTGCTGTGTCGAGGTGAAGCATCAACAGCGGGATAGTGCAAGTCCATCATCTCATCTCATTATGTTCCTCTTGTGCCTTGCTGTGTCGAGGTGAAGCATAAACAGCGAGAGAGTGCTAGTCCATCATCTCATCTCATTATGTTCCTCTTGTGCCTTGCTGTGTCGAGGTGAAGTATCAACAGCGAGAGAGTGCTAGTCCATCATCTCATCTCATTATGTTCCTCTTGTGCCTTGCTGTGTCGAGGTGAAGCATAAACAGCGGGAGAGTGCTAGTCCATCATCTCATCTCATTATGTTCCTCTTGTGCCTTGCTGTGTCGAGGTGAAGCATAAACAGCGGGATAGTGCTAGTCCATCATCTCATCTCATTATGTTCCTCTTGTGCCTTGCTGTGTCGAGGTGAAGCATAAACAGCGAGAGAGTGCTAGTCCATCATCTCATCTCATTATGTTCCTCTTGTGCCTTGCTGTGTCGAGGTGAAGTATCAACAGCGAGAGAGTGCTAGTCCATCATCTCATCTCATTATGTTCCTCTTGTGCCTTGCTGTGTCGAGGTGAAGTATCAACAGCGAGAGAGTGCTAGTCCATCATCTCATCTCATTATGTTCCTCTTGTGCCTTGCGGTGTCGAGGTGAAGTATCAACAGCGAGAGAGTGCTAGTCCATCATCTCATCTCATTATGTTCCTCTTGTGCCTTGCGGTGTCGAGGTGAAGTATCAACAGCGAGAGAGTGCTAGTCCATCATCTCATCTCATTATGTTCCTCTTGTGCCTTGCTGTGTCGAGGTGAAGCATAAACAGCGGGAGAGTGCTAGTCCATCATCTCATCTCATTATGTTCCTCTTGTGCCTTGCTGTGTCGAGGTGAAGCATAAACAGCGGGATAGTGCTAGTCCATCATCTCATCTCATTATGTTCCTCTTGTGCCTTGCTGTGTCGAGGTGAAGCATAAACAGCGAGAGAGTGCTAGTCCATCATCTCATCTCATTATGTTCCTCTTGTGCCTTGCTGTGTCGAGGTGAAGTATCAACAGCGAGAGAGTGCTAGTCCATCATCTCATCTCATTATGTTCCTCTTGTGCCTTGCTGTGTCGAGGTGAAGTATCAACAGCGAGAGAGTGCTAGTCCATCATCTCATCTCATTATGTTCCTCTTGTGCCTTGCGGTGTCGAGGTGAAGTATCAACAGCGAGAGAGTGCTAGTCCATCATCTCATCTCATTATGTTCCTCTTGTGCCTTGCGGTGTCGAGGTGAAGTATCAACAGCGAGAGAGTGCTAGTCCATCATCTCATCTCATTATGTTCCTCTTGTGCCTTGCGGTGTCGAGGTGAAGCATAAACAGCGGGAGAGTGCCCGTGTATGGACTTCATGTATCGAGATTCTCATGGACTCTGTAATTCCCTCTTTCCATCGTTTGCGTGGCCACCCTCTTCCTCTGCTTCCGTTTGGTCTGTACATCATTGCTTGTTACTGGTAGTTGGTAAGTCAGTTATATGGCCACACCATTTAGTTCGCTGTTTTCTGATGAAATCTAGAGCTGCTATAACCCCCACTTTAGAAATGATTTCTTCCTGTCTGATTTTCTCTCTTCTTGATGCATTGAGTATTCTTCTCAGGAATCTCATTTCTGTTGTGATTTTTCTGTTCTCTTCTTCTGACATTGTCCAGGTTTGGCATTGGTAATATAGAGTTGGAAGGAAGATTGTGTTGTAAAGTGCTTTCTTAGTAGTTATTGATGCATGTTTGTTCTTTAGTATTGGTGCCATTTGTCCAATGAGTTGGTTTGCCTTATGGCGTCTATGTTCGATATCGTCTAGTGATTTGCCATTTGATGATATTATATTTCCTAGGTACTTGAAGTCCTTTACTTGATTCAGGGGTTGTTCATTACCTCAGTTGTACTTATGCTTGTTTTCATGTTATGTTCCATACTAGACTAATTATTTGGTCTTGTAATTTTGATTCTTACTTTGCTATTAATACTTGATCGTCCGCAAATAGGAGTTCTTTAATGGCGAAATTTGCCGTTGGTTCTTCTTCTGTGTTCTGTTCTTCATGCGGTGCTGCTACAGTCTCTATTTGGCTGGTTTCTTTACACATGCTGCATATATAGGTTATAAACAAGAGGAAGGACATGACACAACCTTGTCGTACTCCGGATCTTATGGTGAAGGGTTCTGAGTATCCCCCATTTGTTCTTACCGTGCTTTCACTGTTGCTGTATAAGCTTCTACGTAAGTTTGTTATATGTTTACTCACTCTCATCTTTTAAGGATTTCCCACATCTTGTTTCTATTTACTCTATCAAATGATCAAATGCCTTTTCTTAGTCGACAAATGCTCAGTAGAACATTTAATTAAATTCGATTAATGTTCGTATTAGTTGTCTAAGAGCAAAAATGGCACATGTGCATCCTTTGTTTTTCCTAAATCCAAGTTGTGTTTCGTTTAGCTGGGGTTTTATTACAGGCTGTCATATATTTTAAAGGGACTGGGAGATCACTGTAGTGCATGCCCCATTTCTAAACAAAGAAGTTGGGCCCCATCCTCTTCTATCTTCAATAACCCCAGAATATGACCCTCGAGTTATCTGCAGGCCTCGTCTTATTTGATTTAGTCTAGGAGATATAGATTATGGCCCTGGTAAGAATAGTAATTACTAACTGGGAATCTGCCCCTTCTCCAAGGATTCTTTTAGCTCTTGAGCCTCCCTTTTCTTTTCATTCTGAGGAAAGTCTGGAGAATTTTCTCAGCCTGATTTATGTTAAGAAAGCATGGATGTTGAGCAGTCGATAGACCTTGAGTCTCTCCCAATTTAATATTCCTACATGAGTTAATTTGTTTTTAAACAATTAAACACATAACCAATCACAATAGATCTTGACAACATGGTGTACACACATAATATGGTGAATAACAGATAGGTTGAACTGACTAATCAACAAAAGATCAGTTAATGTTAATTATTTATTGACTGGGCCTGTGTCTTCTGGCCTGTTACATACATCTTCTATTGTGGTTTACACAAGATAAATTAGAAAAATGCATATAGGACCAATGTCACAGTCCATCAACAAATAGGCATCAATACATAAGATGTCAACAAGTATGGAAACATATTGTAAACATATGAATGTTGTACTTGTTAAGTGTGGAGATAATACATATACATTTATGTATCAGTTCTTGAGACTGAGTGTTGTGTGTTTTCTTAAGAGATATGTAACCTTGCGATTGGAGGATTAGGATAAGCCTGGGTCCTTCGACTGATGGAACCACTTCAGTTCTGCCCGTGTAGCTTCTCTGAAGGCTTCCCATACTCTGCTCACAGCCAAGTCTTCCTCCATCTCAAGTGCGGTTCATCTCTTTCTCTCTGGTCTGGTTTGGTTGGTTGGCCAGTTGGTTGCCAATTGGTCGCCAATGGGTTACCACCAAGAATTCACTGTGTAAAATTCACATAAACATATACAATCCTACCAATGCAATATTCTAGAAGTAGGTCGGAAGAAACCTAAATTCCTGAAGTAGGAACTAGTCCCCCCCCCCCCCCTCTTTTTCTTCTTTTCTCTAATCTAGTGTTGGGTCAATTTGGGGTGGTCAGAGTTTATCACACTGTGTACTCCTGGTATCAACTGGTTCCTGCTGTATGTAAGTTCTCATTGGACCTGGGGTCAGTGAGACGTATACAGTAAGACAGTGACAAGAGTGAGGAGGTGTCAAGATGCATGTGAATAAATGGCATACATTTATAACATTTCTATCACTCCATTGGGTTTGTAGTGTGTATAAATGATTCTCTGTGTTTTCCCAATTAACCAACTTGTCCTTCTTCTTTGTATAATAACTCCTCTCCCATTATCTGTTGTTGTTGTGGGTGTTGTTGTGGGGTTGAGTGTTGAGTTGGGTGGTGTTGTGTTTTAAGTTATGTTGAGTAATGAGTTAAGTTCACTTCTGATGGTGGAGTTCCGCGAAGCACAACGTTTCTGATGTAATGCAGTTCATGAGTGCCCTTATCTAAGTAAAATCTGACACAAATATACATATTTATTCCATCAAATTCTATTTATTCAATAGATGAAGCAGAAAGGGAAGATTTGATTTCTCCTTCAGCTTTCTAGATTGAAAATAGACATAGATAAGTCTGTTTTAAAACGAGGCACTTATTCTAGTACACGAACTGTCTGATTCGCTGTAGATAGTGATGGCATTTGAAGCAGTGTTTCTAATGAAAGGCACAAGATTGTCTCAGAATCATCACTTCGTACAGTTGTCCAGAATAGAATGTAGTATTATTATGCACTTCTTAAAGTTAATAACTATCTTTAAGAATATCAGAGATTGCAGTATTCGAAAAGAGTATTAGAGTGTCAGTTTGCCCGGGAATCGGCTCTGCGTCGTCAGAATCTACAGTCGAGCATTTTTCACTTCAGAGGTTTTAATTTATAATAATACATTTCAATTGACATTACAAACACTGGATACCATTACTTGTCACTTGATACATCTGGTCATCAGTTTAATCAAAGGAGTAACAAGCTTACCTCGGATCTAGACATTCTGCCGTCCCTATTTGAAAATGTGGTCACACCAGCTTTCACGTCTGTTCATCAGGCGGGTTGCAGTAGAAGTGCGCGATTAACATATTCTAAGCGGGCTTTCGAATGGAGGCGTTGTCACGTGTCTGTTCTTATCCAATGATCTCCTGAGTTTGGGCTGATGAAATGTTTCCTAGAATTGACGTCATCTGTAACTTGTTCCAGTTTCAGTTTTGATGTTGCGTTAGTTTTTAAGTTTTGGTTTCAGTTTGAGTTGGTGCAGTCAATTGTTTTATAATTTCCCCTCTCTTTGGCGTGCATTCTTGTCAACTGAATAATGGTGGTTAGCGGTTATACCACATAGGCCGTAGTCTTTTCTGTAGAATTTTGCAGAATATTTTCCCCGTTTGACTCAAAGGGGAAATGCCCATTATTTCGTGCAGTCTCTTTTACTGCCTTTGTGTTTCCAAATTGGGATAATTATGGCGCACCCCCAGTCTCGTGGTGTCTGTTGTTCCACGAAAACATAGTTAAATAGTCTATGTAGCCATGCTGTTCCTACTTCTCCTGTTGCATTAATTAGTTTATTTAGTATTTCGTCTTGTCCCGGTGATTTATTCAGTGGGTCTAATCTAATAGCTTCTCTAATTTCTTCTTTCAGTATGTTTTCTTCTAGTTCTTCGATAGCGTCTACGTCAGTTTCTTGTATTCCAGTGGCATCTGATGGAATGTTGAGAAGTTTTTCGAACTACTGCCTCCATCACTTTAGAATTTGTGTTTGTTCACAAATTGGTCTTCTTTGTCGCTGTTAATTATTTCAGTTGGGTCAAAGGGTTCTGCTCTTGTTCTCATATAACGAATCTGAAACAAGTAAATAGGTTTCAGTAATTTGGTACTTTAATAACAGCAGACTGAAGATGTACCGATGACATTACATGTCGAATAGCACTAGCAAACGTAGCATTTCACAAGACGAAAAATATTCCCTATAATTTTTCTGATTCAATAGAGGTAAGTAAAAGAGTTCTTTAGAGCTGGATTGAGCCAGTCCTGATTTGTGGAAACGAATGATAGATAAGTTTAGTTTAGCTGAGTTAAGAACCCACATCATAAAACTCGGGACATTCCCATACGTGTTCTGTCCTTAACCTCAACAGCCAGCAAAGAGACCCAATACTAGTTATACCAGTAGTAGTTTGATTTGTGTCCGTCTGACCATACCTCAGAGTCCTGAGTGTCGGTCACATCTTCTGGCACGATCCCACGGAGCCCCGACCACATCTACCTTATCACGAATCAATACCCTACACGTTGGTGCAGACTCAGCCAATCTGTCCCCCAGCTCGTTTCCTACCACATCAGCATGTCCTGTGGAAATGATCCAACCGAAGCTCCCTATTTGTGATTGTTGAATTGAAGCCTGTCACACTTCGCGAAGCATGCTTGTTTTCTTCTTTCTCAGCATATTTTGTGACTTTGTTAAAATCACGACATGTGTGTGCCGTTTGTCCTCTAGGTAGTGAAACAGGAAAGTAACTTATTCCACTTCCATTCTCAGACTAGATCTTGTGGTATCACATGCCAAACTCTCCTGCATCAAACACCGCCCACCAACTTTCGGCACGAACCCCTAGGCACGTCTGTGACCTCTCAGCAAAGAGCCATGGGTGTAGATGATTTCAACATTTGGGCGTGAACTACTGTCGTGAATCAGTTGTTGCACCTCCCATTCAGAGCAGCCTATCTTCCATTCCCTGCATCCCCGGTCCAATGTGATTATGACCCTGCACAGGTCTGACTTTTTCTCTGACATTCTGATCCACTCCTCTCCTCTCCCAATGAGTAGTATGTAATGTGCAAAACGTTCGCATAAATCAGGATTGACCGATGAATTGACCCCAATCCATCATGGATAAATCCTTACATGTTTGTTATATCGACCCTTGCGTGACTTCACAAAAACGGACCTCAGTTTACCTACTTATTCAAGTCTCCCGCATTCGGGTAATACATCCGGTATCTTCCGGGAGCACGGCGAACCGGTGAGTTGTGCGGACGGGCCGGCGCCGTGTGCGGAGATCGGTGTGGAGATCGATGATTAGTGATCGAACCCCATAAATTATGCGGTATGGATGGATAGGTGTTTATTATTGGTCGTGGATCCTAGATAGAAACATTCTTTCACGGCTTTGATTGCGGCACCAACGGGGAGTGGAAAATTCCGTCTTTGTGTAAAAGTTTCTGGCTCATCTACCAGACATGATCGACCCCATTCTAGAGGAGGTTATATGGTGCTACAGAGAATGGCAATCCATGCATGAGACTATGAAGGGTGTTCAGTTTAACGAAGGTTTGCCGGATTGTCAGAATCTCAATCGCCTGTAGGTGACGGACAAGCACGACGATGAACCCGACGGTCAGCTACTACGCAGTTGATGCCCAGTGGTCAGCGTGATGCACGAAGCGCACGGGGACTAGAAGCCAAGGGCTAACGAGAAACATCGGCGTGTAGCTCAGACTGATTCAGGACTTCGAGACAGGACGGACATGAGAGAAAGTGTTACGTGTATTCGTGTATTATTCTATGCTCGATGTGAGAAAGCCTGTATGTTTCGTAGATTCTGTTTGGGGACTGAGTGAGTGCTTAGTTCCAGTCATCTATGAATTTGTGTATTGCATACATGTATTTGTAATGGCATTGTCGCTAATTATGAGCGCAGCATTATATGAATGCCGTTGAGGAGAGTGGTTATGTGATTAAAGTGTTTCAGTTATGTTGCCGCGTGTTTGAGTACAATCATTCTTTGTGTATGATTGTTTCACTCATGTTAGAGAACACGAGCCACTGATAGTATAAAGTAAGACCCTGACACGGATATGGAAAAGTGGACAGGGGATAGACGCCGGCTAGTGGTAATAGATGATCTAATGTCCGAGACAGATGAAAAATGTGACTAAATTTTTTACTAAGGTTAGTCATCATCGCAGTCTCAGCGTCATGTATATAGTCCGGAACATCTTTAGTAAGAATAAAGAACAAAGAACCATCAGTTTGAATTCACATTACCTAGTGATGTTTAAGAACCACAGAGACGAGTCTCAGAGTACCAATTTGGCCAAACAGATGTACCCAGACCGCGTGTCATATGTCTAAGAGAATTTTAAGGACACGACGGCGGTTCCACACGGGTATCTGCTCTTTGCTCTTCGACAATAAACACCGGATCAGCTCCGCTTAGTAAGTTATATTTTTGCCGACCAGCGTCAAGTCGTCTACGTCCCTAAATAATATGTCCAACCGGATGAAACGTAACGGGACCATGCTGCGGTTTCTTGGTGCCTCGAACCCGGCTGACGTGAAATCAGTAATTAAAACAGCGACCCCGGACCTCGTCCAATCAATTTGCGAATGCTGTCACAACGTGTTAAAAGGTAATGGTCCACTGACACAGGCCTAGAAGAGGCGTCTACGTCGGCAAAAAAAAAAAAAAAAAAAAAAAAAAAAAAAAAAAACCAAAACAAACAAACAACAAAAAACAGACTGAGCGCGCTCACGTGTAAGAGACTATCTATCAAGAAACAGAAACTAAGTTTGCAACAAGGTGGTTTCATAGGCGCTTTATTGGGACCCATTCTAAACGTGTTGAAAGGCGTCGTGGGTTTATAATTAAGAAAATGATCCTGATCGACCCTCGGATGCTGGAAAATCTTACGTACCACCTGACATACTAACTGATAGTCTGCGTGACTTGGATCATTAAATGCAACAGGATCTGGAGACCGAAGATCTACCACCGAGGGAAAAAGCCCGAGTATATCAGCAAACTTTGCAGCGCTATCTGAATCGACTCGATTAGTACAGGCACGAGCATTTAGGTACAGTGGATATCAAGGAACAAACCCGAAATCAGCCCGTTACCGGCACCAGTAGTCGAGGCACCTATTCAACCACACCTCTTCAACCAACGCTGGCTAAAAGGTGATTAAGCGAGGCGACGCCAGTTACATGTCAAGTAGTCGAGACAACACCACCATAAGACTCCGGCGAAACAAGAAGAAGAGTAAGTTACCTACCCCCAAGTGGGAAAATAGCCGCGCCCAGGGCCAACGGCGGAGCCGCCACTTTAAAATGCCAGGAGAGGTGGTGGTAAAGAGTATTTAGTCAAGGGGTTCAGGTATCCCAAGTCATTCAACAGTTGGATATCAGCTCTAACCAGATACTAATGGAATTTCCAATTACAGCGGAAAGAACGTGGCCTTTGTTTGGTCAACGAATACCGCGACTGGAGATTATCTTCTTCTGTCAACTGGTTGTTATATACACCGTCATTGGCGTATCACTATTCATTCTGTCTCGAGGCCGCGGCGAAGCAGCAGAGGGCAAGTTGTCGTTTTCTGGATCAACTCTGTTGTTGATATTCCTCCATGCCACCGTCTCAATCCACCCAGCATCATTTCTCTTGGCCTTCCTCTGCCTCTCTTCCCTTCGATCTTTCCAGTTGTGACGATGTTCTCAAATGCCTATCTTCTCATCACATGACCAAAGAAAGATGTTTGTCTCTTTCTTATTGTTGTATATAATGTTCTTGTTTCAATCGCCTGTTTGAGGCAGTCATTGTTAGTTACTCTGACAATCCAAGGAATTCGCAACATTCGTCTCAGGAAACAATCTCTGTTGCTTCTAATTTCTTCTTAATTTGTTCATTTACATTCCAAGATTCACTGCCATACAGCAAAACTGGTTCTACATAGCATTTCAGCACTCTCTTTCTTACATTCAGTGATAGTTACTTATTGTATAAGATACTCTTCATTTTCTGAAATGTGGCTTTTGCTTGCCCTATTCTGCTCTTAACCTCTGTTTTACATCTTCCATGATGTCATAAATGCCCCTAGTTATTGTCAGAATCTCCATCGCCATCGCCAGGAGGCGACGGCCAAGTACGACCGTGAACTTGACTAACAGCTACTACGCAGTGGATGGCCAGTGGTCAGCGTGACGCATGAAGCGAACGAGAACTGAAAGCAGGGCCAACGAGGAACCATCGCTGGTAGCTCAGACGGCCTAGGACTTCGAGACTGGACGGACATGAAAGAGAGTGTTGCACGTATCTATGTATTGGTCTATGCTTGATGGAAGAAAGCCTGTATGCTTTGTAGAGTTGATTTAGAGACTGAGTGAGTGCTTTATTCCATCCATTTATGAACTTGTATATTGTATGCATGTATCTGTAAATGGCATTGTCGCTGATTGTGGGCGCTGCATTATATGAATGCCACTGAGACGTATGATTAAAGTGTTTCAGTTATGTCACCGTGTCTTTGAGTACAATCATTCTCTGTGTATGATTGTTTCACTCCTGTTAGAGAACACGAGCCATTGTTAGTGTAAAACAAGACCCTGACAGTTATCTAAAATTATCCACATAGTTAACAATTTTTCCTTCTATCTCTATGTCACATTTTGGTGTCACCATTTTCTTTGATATCACCATTGCTACTGTTTTCTTGATATTCAAGGAGAATCCTTTCCTTGCAGTCTTTGTTACTACAGTGTCCAACAACTGTTGTAGGTCTGTTGATTTATCCGCCACCATCACTGTGTCGTCTGCATAGCGTATATTATTTATATAGTAACCTCCAACTCTCTGGGTTACATATTACAAAACCATAAAATAATAGTTTCTATGTGATATTATCGAGCAATGCTTCGCCAAATGTGTTTCCCAACAACACCCCAGCTCACTATTTCATCAAGTTAGCGCAGACAGTTGAGGTGAGTCAACACTACAAAGTGGGTCTGGCCGAAATTCAATTTTCCAGCTACTACTGCATTGTGCTAGAAAGTGAATGAAATGTGGATAAGATACAACTGACCCAACAGCGGAGTGTCCAGAAGGCTGTGTCCCCCGGGCCTGTACAGTTCACCAGAAGCGGTATATCAGAGCTGAATCGACTAATGAAAGATCCGTAGGTGGGCGACCAGATCTGTGTTAGATTCCATTACAACAAGGTATCAAAGAAAGTCACTGTGAAAATGCTCGAGTCCGGGATCACTGTTACATTTAGCGACAAGTTGCAAGAGAAATTAGATATAATTGAAGATGAAGGGGCGATAGACCTGAATAACGACCTACAAAATGTCTGCCCCGGGAAGATTAACCCGATCAAAAAATGCCCGCAAAAGTCGGATGTGTCGGCTCAACGGCGCAAGAACGCAGCTCTGATTTAAACAGGCACAACGCAATCACGTCCGAAAAAACCCTCCGGATAAAAGCAGCAGCAGCAGCAGAAGAAGAAGAAGAAGAAGACAAAATGTCTACGTCTACTGCGATCTCATATCGGCGAGACCCATCGGAGACGCCATGGTTCCACTAGTAAGGACGGTCCCGCTCATGTATCACGTCTCGACCTCGGTGTTTCGCGCCTACGACAAACCTAACTACGTGCCACTGAGTCATTACGCCTTCGACACGGTGAAAATACTTTTAACCATCGATACAAGCACAAAGATCTCATTCACTATCGAGACTTCAGTGCTGACGTTACATTTTCGAGCTCGGAAACGATCAGACCTAGAATAATGGTGAAATACGTGGCGTTACATCGAAGTCCCAAACTGTATGAAGACTTTTTACTGTAACCAAGCTGGACATGACATGCTGGTGTTTGTTGGTGGTCAGAGTAAGAGAGGTCGTGGTATCGGTTGTTTCTTCAGTGGACTCGGTCGCACAATTCTACCCTGGCTAAAGACCGGTGGTAAAGCCTTTCTCAGAGAAGGTGTCGGCAAGTGGCCGAAGACGTTCTAGCTGGTAAGAACATTGGGGAATCCTTTAAAGACCACGCCACGCTTGCTGGCCAGCGCCTTCTGCAAGGAGCTGTCAACCACGTTAGTCAATCGGGTAGCGGTATTAGAAGAAAGAGATACCCAGCGTCAACTTATGAGCCCAGTAAACGTATAAAACTAACCCCCGCACCTCGCCGTTCTGACAAGAAGAACCAACAGTACTCTGATATATTTGTGTGATGTCTCTGATTTACACCCACCCCAGAGCCATTACAAGTCATCGTCTACGCCGAGCACACCGGGGTAATTGAAATCACAAAGACCAGACAAGTGCTAACAAATTACGCCTCATAATGGACACACAGCAGATTACCAGAATACTACTAGCTGATACGTATGTGCGTCGGCTCAGATCAGAGTACAACCCAGTCAGATGTTTGATGTGACCCAGATGTGTGATGAACCCCAATTGTGACAGCCAGATGTGTGATAGTCTACAACACTCAGATGACAACCCACCAAGTTGGAGACCGCTAATTCACAAGTGGCAACTCAGACCACCAAGGCAATGATGTAAAGAAGTCCAGAAACTATGTGTATAAAAAGAAAATTTCATTTTCATAACTTTTATTTTCATCAAAACCAACGTGGGACATTTTCATGTACAAAACAGAGCACTTTTATTGACAAAGTACATTCAATGATTTATTTACATCACATATAATATTCAATGAAAGACCATTGAAAAGTGTGACTTTGCAAGTCAGTAACATAAAGCGACAAAACATATTCACAAACATTGAGTCTTTTATTATAATCATTGACACATTTCTCTGTGCCACCAAATTCACAAGGTTATCATAGTATACATATGTTTGACACATCACTTTAAAAGTTTAAGAGAAGGTATCATAGACCACATTTTAGACATCAAAAAGTAGAAAAAGTAGAAAACCTATATACAGTATGATATATATTTACACTAGCAGCAAGACAAAGGAGTGTTGTTATATGTCTAGTGGTGATGTAGTGACATTGTTTGCGTGTACTCGACGGTTTATGAAGAAATAGTATAGAAAGTTTTTGTGTTGTGTGTATGTGTAGATAGACGTGTCTTGTTCTTGAATACTATAATTGTCCCACCCGTCGCTGTATGGGTGTTGAGTACTTCTAAAAAATATGTCTTTGTTTAATGTGGTGTTGTGTTGTTTCGTCAGCTATAACAGAGTATCTCTAGCGGGGGATTTGGTTTGGTGTGCAATGGGAAGATTGTAGGCACGGATTTTCGATTGTTTGTACTCCAGTATTTTGAACGTAAAATGATGCAACTTCCAATAAACTACGATTTAATCTGAGACGGAATTAGAGTGTCATCTGTCAGTGTCGTCCGTCTGAACCACATCGTCCTGCAACTGTTATACAGCCCTTTGGTACTTGTTTTATTATATTCACCAAAACAATGATACGTTTTGCTCCATAAGTATACAATTCCATCCCCATCGTATTTTAGTTTGAAAATACCAGGTGTTCTCTTTTCATAAGCTTTGGTAGTCCGGCAATCCTTACATGTACTAGTACAAACTATATGAGCAGGGCATACTTCAGCCTGGAACCACTGATTATATACTCTATCATATTCTTCTAGTAGGTGTGGTCTAATGGCTTTAGCTAATGTCAGGGCGATAAGGGCTAAGTAGAGAGAGAGAGCGAGAGAGAGAGAGAGAGAGAGAGAGAGAGAGAGAGAGAGAGAGAGAGAGAGAGAGAGAGAGAGAGAGAGAGAGAGAGAGAGAGAGAGAGAGTCAGTGTCCATTTCGCATAACTGAAAATACCGCCTGTCTGTAAATTTATCTAAACAGTCATAATAAAATGCTAGCAGCCTCAATTTGACTTTCTGGTAAACGAAAAAAAAAATATTTTAAGGGGTAGATCCCAGACTGTTGTCTTTTTTTCCTTTTCTAGCACAAAACTGTCGTCAGTTTGTGGCGTCAATTTCTTAAACCAGGGATTGTTCATTAATTTCATCGTGTCTTCAGCCTTACAGTAGGAAATATCTGAATGTTTGGGCTTGTTGGCTAAGGTTTTGCCGTAAGCGGCCACCCTAGTAATTTCATTGTCTTAGCCTTAACGGTAGAGGCAACATTACTGTCACCTTCACGTCTGGCATCAGACACCTTATCTCCAAACTATTGGAGACAGCTATACTCAATAATTTTGGCTTATACTCATTAATTTGGTACATTTTGATGACTTCTAGCCCATGCGTCAGATACTATTTTAACAATGGTGTGGCCAACATGATCTTTCCCCCAATATAGCTACCTATTAAGTGCGACGTGACCCTGTCAGCAACATATGTGACTCGGCGTAATGCCTCATAAGGTCACCAATGTCGGCTCTATCCACTTCTGTATTTTAAAAAATGGTTGTCATCTCTGAAAATAGCTCTTTAAGCTTGTCTGGCACATGGATGTCACACTCTATTAAACCAAAGAAAGTCTCGTCTTTTACTGCCTCGAGGATATTTTTTTGGTTAATGGTCTGTTTACCATGCCAAGGTTTGACATATGGATATCTCGCCTTCACAAAACTCTTAATATTACAATCGGTCTTTTTAGGTTCTTCCAGTCGCATTCCCACATTTCTACTACCTGAACTTTAACCTTGTTAGCTAACTAGTCGTGAATGTCACATGTTGGCATATATTCTGTCAGAGGTATCTTATTTACTGGGTTAATGCCGATACAACGGTTCAGGGGACAGTCTGAGTGTCCGTGGAATAGGCATCCTTGAAACTGGTAGACGGTTCTAGTCCCCCTATCCCACCAATCTACTTTAATATGGCGCAGTCCCAGAGACATCTACCGCGCATTAAATTGTGTCCTCAGCTCTATATTCTGACTATGCTCTATCGACGCCAATCACTCTCTGCACTGAACAGTGTGAAATCTAGAATTATGAGACTTGAACTCATCTTCTGCCTTTACAATGACAGGAAAACCTATGGACATCTTTTGCATTAGATCCCACAGGTAGATAGCATTAGCGTTATGCCCTTTCATACTCTCAACTAACTTAACCCCTCTGACGCGTGTCTGACCTACCACATGGTACCTATGACAGATTATTGAGGGACCTTCTACAATATTGTCTCTAAGTGTTTTGTGCAGATCTTTCTCGTTCTCAGAACATAGTGGAAACACTCCATTTTTAGGAAGGGTCTTAAAAAGATACTTTAAGGTTACTCCGGGTACGGAATTGACATCCTTAAACATTTCTACACCTAAATCCTTGTAAAAGTTCACTTGTACATCTAAAGTCTTAATAAAGGGCAACACGTCCTTGTTATTATACCACACAAGAAATTCTTCAAATGTAGTCATCTTATTGTCATCCCCCACCTTCTGACACGCCTGGTATTCTGCCTCTGTAATGTTACTATTTTTAAGTTTTGAAAAAAGCTGTATGAGGTAATAATTTTGTTTCCTACAACTTGCCTATGTCTGTTATTTACTCATAATAAAAATTTCCCTTGGTTTCCTCAACATTGTAGGCGGCTATGTATTTTGAATAGATGAATCCTGGTGCTAAATAGTTACTGATATATAGAAACTTTATCTTGTTGGTGGCAATGCGAATAAAATTATTATTTGTTTAGACGAAAAAGTTGCATGACACGTCTTCTGATTTAATAACATATGAGAATAGGTTTGACTTAATGAGGATAATACCGTACTTTCCAGAGTTGAACCCTATCACCGGAACATCGTTTAAGTACACATGTAGCCTATCAATTAAGGTGGTGTCATTTATCTCCACTAACGCTGTAAATACATATTCGAAAGAAGTCCGTAGTTCAGATTATGCTGCATCAGCAATTTGGGTCAAATGATCAAGCATTTTATTAACCAGCTGTGATGAAGCAGACCGGGGCCTCGAACCCAGGGTCGATAGACGTAACTG
This sequence comes from Cepaea hortensis, assembly GCA_963921405.1. Classification (NCBI taxonomy): domain Eukaryota; kingdom Metazoa; phylum Mollusca; class Gastropoda; order Stylommatophora; family Helicidae; genus Cepaea; species Cepaea hortensis. The sequence continues at coordinate 385,387,491 of OY992876.1, forward strand.
GGCACGACATGGGAACATGTTTAGTTAAAAATGTTGTCGAAATAGTAGCACTTGGGAGTTTGGGATTCTGAAAGTAGCAATCAAAATTGTAAGTTGCGCTGAAAGGATACGCACAATCTGTATCTACTGGTATGCCTTGCTCGGCAATTAACTCCCAGATGATCTCCAATGGACTGTAAATCCCACCTTTAAAATATTCTACGGTTTTCCCCATTACAATTTATCTCATATCGTTCCATATATCTAAAAATCTTCCACAACTTCCCACATTTTGGGCGACTAAAAGCATTAGCTACTCTGTCAATATCAACAATGTGCACAAAATGATCTTTGAAAAATAGTAGTCTTAAAGTTTCATTGAAAATTCCACTGCCTCTAAGTTTTAGTACCAGTGAGTAGTTAGCATCTTATTCAAAGATGTTATATTAAGACCAAAACACTCTTCTAAGAGGGGGGGGGGGGTAGCAAGTAGTTAACTCCAGGAAAATTAGTTAGGCACTTTATACTTTGATATTCTTTCCACTGAGTAGCGTACTCTTTCATTGGTTTTCGAAGCTTCTTAAGAGGGGTTCCTTTGTGTACAGATAGTGCCCTAAAGGAACAAAGATTATCAGTGTACAGTGTTATAGTCACTTTCTTCACAGCTGTTTGACGTAGTGGCATATACAAGGGCAGGAAACATCTCGAGACTATTGAGTACAAGGACAGTATTTTAAATAGTTTTTTTTTTTAGTTTTAAAAACTAAAAAAAAAACTTTCCTTGTATCCAATAGTCTCGAGATTTTCCCTGCTCTTTTATATGCCACTACGTAAAACAACTGAAGAATTACAAAGATAATTATGGATAGACATTTTATTAGGGACGTTCATTTGAAACCCGTTCCAATGGCTTTATTACAAAAGCATGAAAGAAACATAAACATCTGTGGCAGAATTAAACAAAGCATTTATTTGGAATGAATTATGCACCATGGGTTGGCCAGAAGAAGTCACCGTAAGCACTCAGACAAACATCCCATTGCTTAGGTAGGCGGCGAATGCCGTCCACAAAAAAAGATTGTGGTTGCTCACTGAACCAAGTGTTTACCGCGTTTATTACGTCTTCATCTGTGTGAAATCGTTGCCCCTTGAGAGCTTTTTCAGAGGGTGACAAACCTGCACTATAGGCTGGATATTATAGAATTTTCCACTTCTTCCTTGCTAATACTTCCTGCACATTAAAAAAAAAAAAAAAAAAAAAACGCAAGAAAGCATGCCGAGTCGTTTATTCTTGAAGACTTTTGCAGCTTGTCTAGTGTTTGCAAGTAGTGTATAGAGTTGTTGTTGACACCAGGTTCTTTAAAGTTGGACAACAATAGCCCTTCAAGGTAAAAAAAAAAATGCGCTCAGCATAACCTTATCAGCGGAAACCCATAACTTGAATTTTTTGGCTTTTGGTGATCCAGCATGCTTCCATTGCATGCTCTCTCTTGTGATGCTCGGCTCAATGTGGTGACACCATGATTCATCGCCTGCCACTATACGGAAGAGAAAGGCATCACCCTCCACTCTGTAACTCAGCAAGTGGTTCAAACACCATCCCACGAGTTCCTCTTTTTGGTGGTCTGTCAACATCCGTATTACACACTGTGAACACACCTTCCGATATTGCAGTTTCTTACGAACGACCTTTTGAATTGTCCCAATTGACACATCAAATTCTTTCGCTAGCAAACGTATGCTTCGACAACGGTTCATCTGTACTGCTGCATCAATTTTGGGGATGGTTTTATTTCTGTTGCAACAATATGCACTTGGCCCTGCCGTCGAAGATCTGTCGTGAACTGACGTCCAGTCTGTCACTTTTGTCATCGACACACATTTGTTACCGTTCGTTGCTAGCATTCTTCGATGAATGTCCACTGGTCGACATTCTTCAAATAAAAGAAACTGAATCACCGCTCGGTGAGCTTCTTTGGGTAGTTTTTGGATCAACCCGGCCATTTTTTTAACGGTCAGACACAGAACATATGCATCATGGGGCGATAAGCACGTGCTCTTTTAATCATTGGTCAGTACTTATCACATGACTATGTCATGATCATGTTCAGTATGTGCAATTACGCGCGGTGGGGCACGAACGGATATCAAATGAACGCTCCTTATATATTTCACAAAATTGTCAGGTTACACTAGGGCTGCGAACTATTAACTTTAATTTAATAGTTAACTTTTGAAAAATTTAACTATTAATTAATAGCTAATTTCGATTAAAGCAAAACATTTATAGTCACATAACTCAAATTATAGTCGTATTTGTCAAAACTCAAAATAACACTGGATTGTCTTGTTCATATGTCAATTAGTAACCAACTATTCAAACAGACGAGTATGTTTACAGTATTTGGTTCGAGTGACGAGCGCGTCTTATTAACAATATAACCAGCAGAGCTGAACAATCGTTCACATGGATCTGAGGTAGCCGGTATGCACAGCATGGTCTTTGCAAGGAATGCTAATTTTGATATCGATGTGTATTAAGTTTCCACCATTGTAGAGGGTCAACTGGTTCAGCAACTTTCTTCTCCATTTTATAACGTAGCAATTTATCAGAAGAGCTGTCGACATGATATTCCCTGTCTCAGTTAGACTCCATTAGCTTAATACGCTTTTCACTTGGTTCACATATAGTTTCATTGTCAATGTCAGTATCATTCGTTGCAGCAGTCTCCATCGGCTCATCATGAACATCATATGCTATTTGTTGTTCAATACGTGACCAAGGTCGTTCTTTTGCATCTTTTGACAAACACTTCTGGTATTTGTAGCGTGGATCAAGTGCCGTTGCAAACTGTAGTATTTCAATACTTGTCATATTAGCTAAACGTTGACTGAAGTCATTAATACATGCTGCCTTAAATTTAGCTATGTAGCCCGGATCATCATCGTGTACAGTCATATGCTTTGTCAACGATGATAGTAGTGGCAATACACAGCTACATGAAACATAATCTTGACCGCCAAGCAGGACCGTGGTCTGACAGAATAAGTCCAAAACTTTGACATATTTCGTAATCGTCTCCCAATCAAAATCTGATAGTTTTAGACCTTTGTATTGCATCTTTTCATCTGACATGTAAACAGTTAATGCTTCTCTGGCATGTATAAGACTCTGTATCATAATAAATATACTGTTCCATTATGTTGGTACATCTTGCTGCAGCTTACACAATGTTGACTCAGTACAATTTTGCAACTCGGTTGTGTTTGCAGCGCTATGTCGGACAATGTCCGACAATTTTTCGACGTTTCCCAAACAATGTTTCGGTTCAGCGGCTTTAAATCCATGTAATATAGTCAGTTGTAAACTTTGAACCAAACAAGGAATATGTGCAAAACCAGTTTTATCAACAGCTCAAACCATATTTCTTGCATTGTCTGTAACTAGAGCCCGAATTCTGTTCGTTATATCCCAGTCTATTGCAAACTGTTTATATAACTCGGCAACACTGTCAGAATAATGACGTTCAACAACATTCGCGCACTCAAGAACAACATTTTTCAATATCCAGTCATCGGCAATCCAATGGCCAGTAATTCCATAATAGCTTTCGTTACGTAGAGATGTCAAAAAATCAGATGTTAACGCAATTCCCTTTGCGTTTTTCACAAATTCTTTAACATTTTAAATCTTGCTGTTATATTTAGCAGTCAACAGTTTGTCAATATTGCGGCGGGAAGGTAGCTTATAGTCAGCATTTTGCAATGCTGTGCGTAATACTTGTTGAAAGCCGTCGTCATGTACTATTGATATTGGCCTGCCACTACTAGCAATCCAGTTTGCAAGTGATACTTGAATGTCGTATTGTAATGCAGCACTCACTGGACGATGACACGAACGACAAAAGTGACTCAAAGTATCATGCTTCGAAGCAGATGACGATGCTGCAATGGACCGTCTCAGCTGAAGTTTTTGATACTGTAGTTGATGTTTGTTTTGAAGGTATTAAGTAAGCGAGGTGTTAGAATCATGGTAGGCAAACGATTTATCACAATGAACGCAATAAACCTTTTCCGTATTTTCAATATTTTCATCAGTCAATACTTTAAAACCAAAATGTTCATGTAATCGCCCGGACATTTGTTTATATTTCTCCCCTGCCATGGTGTTATTTTTTAGACCTCCAGTTAATTTGTATGAGTGATGGGAGAAAAGGTTTCGATTAATCGTTAAAACAAAATTAATCGTTAATAAAAATTAACAATTAATCGATTAATTAATTGTTAACTACCGCAGCCCCAAGTTACACCCATCATTTTTATTATAGTGTTTTAAACCACCTACAGAAGAATACACATCATTTAAAAATTAAAAAAAAATATTTTAAAGAAATATCAAATTTAAAAATGAGGTAAGTGAGGCTCCGGATTATGACGTCACATGACACGTACTAAAAGATTTTCATTTTCTTTATCACATCCTTACAGAGAGGATTCTCTGTGACTATATTGTTAGTGTTGATGAAGACTAACAACGCCCTGTATATTTATGCACATTAATTTGTATATTGTATGACACATGGAACTGATTTATATTAGTGAACAATGGTGACATAGTGAGAAACGTTAAAAGCATACATACTTAGGTGTATGGTCGAATGTTAGTTGTAACGAATTGACTCTTCGTATTAGTGTAAAAGTTTCAGGCAGTCAATTGCCCAACTCTTTTCCTTTTTTGTAGACCGTAGGAAGCTGTAGAAGGAACAACATATTATATGTGACATATAGAAGAGTACACAAGTAATAGCATATATGCATTGTATATCACACACACACATAATATGATATAGTGTGAAGAGACAGAGTATTTTGATGTCGTGTGATATATATTCATGAAACACACACAGCACATAGCAAGGGAGACAATCTCTTTGTCACCACAGACTCTAGATTCTGCTGCACATTTTCACTCTGTCATATCTTTAGGCCGGTCTCCCTGGTTAAGGAGTTAGCAGCTTTCTCCGTAACCCCGCATACTCTCGTTGTTGACGTGAGCGCACGAGAATTGGAAGCGGTTCGAGTCGCGCCAGTGACTTATGAGAGTATGGAGCCGGTCGCTCAGAAAGCAATGGCAAACTACTGAGCGTAATCGTGCCAAGAAATCAACAATCAGCTGAAAGATATTGATGTTGACAGCGATGTCCTGTAAAGGATATGCAAAACAACTTATCTTTAGTGAGTAGTGTTCCACACGGAATAGCTGAATACACTGAATTTCCATACGCTGTGCAGAAAGAGGACTGTGGTTTGACCATATATGTGTTACAATACACTTGGCGGAGGACAGACATACCTTTATGCGTGACAGGATCGCTTTGTTCCACGTGACAATGAGGGGGTGTTACAGTAGAAGGACAAAGTAGACTACTGTTATTGAACAGAGGAAACATACTTTAGTGAAAATCATGTACACAGAATGACACACAGCAGCTACCCTAAACGGCAAAAGTGGAAGAGGATGGTGATGCTGATGATGATAGCGATAATGATGAGTAGCGTAATATCTCCCCATGTCACTCGACAACCGCCGCGGAAGAAGATGACATTGATGATGATGATGATGAGAAGCATTATGTCTCCGCTTGGCGGCAAAAGTGGAAGAAGATGCTAATGATGATGATGATGATAGTGATGATAACGATGATAATGATTATGATGATTATATAATGATGACAATGCTGATAAGAAGATAAGCCACAAATAATATACAGACATTAGCCCTGTGCTTTGTGACTTGATGTTTTTGTTCCCGGTGGTCGCTATGCTTCCCACTTTATAGCAATGTTTCCAGTCTGGGACGAAAGGAAAAAAGCACGCTCAATTTATCATACAAAACTTGCAATGGTGATATCAAAGAAACATATTGTGTCTATATAGGCAATTACTACAGAAAAGATTGATAGTAGAGATCTGTGAATATTAGCGACCATATATTAACAATAGCGATAAGAATAAAGAAGCTTGTGGTGAGCTGGTAAAACAACCCACGCTTACCGACATGGCACATGCTGCTATATGCAATTACATTTTGTTATTTTGGTACAAGTGCCGCAGTTAAGATATCTATTACCATAGATGACAGCAGTTGGTCGGTACACAACAGAGATTAAGAGCGGAATAGGATTTTTAAAAAACTGCATTTAAATGAAGAACATTTTATGCAATATTTTCTTGTCATTGGAAATTAAAAAGAGAGCGGTAAACGCGCTGTGGTAAATTATTACACAAGAAAAATATTCCCTGGAAGCAACATGCAAACCGAATATTGGTTGCAAATTCCTTGTACTGCCAAATACCGAATGAAAGCCGCTACTGAAAACATTATATACAGCAATAAGAAAAAGAGACAGCTGTTCTTCTGGTCATGATAGGTAGTGGAAAGTAGTGGGCCAGCTAGAAAGATGGGGGAGCCAGAGAGAGAGAGAGAGAGAGAGAGAGAGAGAGAGAGAGAGAGAGAGAGAGAGAGAGCCCGGTCTCTGTGGAGAGACATGATCGCCTACGCCAGTCGACAGGCCACTTGATGATGATTACGTTATAGCAGTACATTACAAAATCAGTTGGTTGTATTAGTGAATGGGAGAATTGGCGAACTGTATTCCGACGCACAGCCGTGACCGCCGATCGCCCTGCACTGTTTGGTAATGCTTGTCACGTTCTTGCAATGCATGTTTTGTCAGGATGTGAAGCAAGAGGCAAACTGAAAAAAAACAAAACATGTATGGAAAGGTTGTTTCTAAGAGTTCCATCAACAGTCAAGATGACCCCTGTGTGGAATTACCTTGCGCGGGTACATTTACACAGAGGGATAGAGATAGACGCAGAGAGAGAGAGAGAGAGAGAGAGAGAGAGAGAGAGAGAGAGAGAGAGAGAGAGAGAGAGAGAGAGAGTGCTCGGTCGCGGGAGAGACATGAACGCCTGTCGATCGGACACTTGATGACTACATTACAAGTCAGTTGGTTCTATTAGTGTATGATTACATCACACAGCCATCTTTGCGCTGGTTTCTATAAATTGGAAAGAGTGTCGGACGGAAACACACGCGGATAGCCCATTTATTCTTCTTCTTCTTTCGTTCGCCTGAAATATGCTTATAACTGCAATGTTGTCTCTTGTATGAATCCAACAGTCGTTTTTAGTTCATTCAGCGGTCCATAGAGTTTATCTTCCACTGTTGTCTCTCTAGGCCAGAAGGTTCGCCTGGATGTGTTGTAGTTTTGGCAATCCTGGAGTATGTGCTCTGCTATCTGCGACGCCAAACCACATGTGCACATGGCTGAGTCACCAATCTTGAATTTTGTATACATGTGGTTGCGTAATCTATTGTACCCATTTATAACAGTATTGCGAATAACCGTTCGCTTTTTGCATTGCCTGTTAGCTTAACGTTGTTCACGTTTCATAATTACACGATTTTCTGGTTGAAATACAAGAACGAAGCGCACAATGTGAAACACTTGTGCCAATATGATTTTATGTGGCCAGTTCACAGAATGCAAACTACTGAGCGTAATCTTGCCAAGAAATCAACAGACAGCTGAAAGATGCTGCTGTTGACAGCGATGTCCTGTAAAGGATATGCGAATTAAAAAAAAAACAACGCTTGTTGTACCGGCACTGCGAGCAAATTTAATTATTGTCAGAATTCGCGGCGAGCTACCCAGCGCGGGGTATTGTACACACACGTTCGGGTGCTCGGGTTATTTGGGCAGTTGTCGGTATCTGATTGCTTACGGTGAGACCAGCGCGCTGAGGAGAATAAACCTGTGTGCGGGTTGAGTGATATAATTACCCAGGCGCGGGCGATGATGCATCGCGTTTGATTGGGTCTTATATATATATATATATATATATATATATATATATATATATATATATATATATATATATATATATATATATATATGTATATATATATATATATGAATTAAGTTAGTACTCAAACTGGCGTTGAATTGGTTGCGGGTTCAAATCCCCTTCGTTCCCAACCCAAGCAAGCAAACTCGGGACACATGTCTCTGTTAGGCTGAACAAAGACAAAGTCCATGGAAGTAGAAATGTTTGTGGTATTTGATGAGTAAATCTGGAGCCGCTCCAGATTTGTGACTTAATATTTTACTATATGAAGAGTATGGCTCCAGATCGGTGACATCACAAACCGACTCCAGAATTTTGAAAAATTGGTGGGTAGTTTCTTGGGTCCTTCCGGTACTTCCTGTTGACTACTTCCAGTTGACCTCCAGTCCATGGTGTGTCTACCTGGGCACGCGGGCGGCGGCGCGAAGGTTCGCGATCCGACGCGAACCGAACTGTCACGAATCGAACTGGCGCGAACCGAACCGGCGTGAATCGAAACAGGGCGGCACGGTGGCATGGTGGCGCGAACCGAACAGGGCACTTAGTGTGATCGAACCCCTTCCATGCAGACATGGAACCCTTCGATGAAGATACCGAAGTCAATATGACAGATTGAAAAAAAAAATGATTTATTCCATCACAAGGGTTACCTTGAGTATTCAGAGTTGGATGCATGAATACAATTTTCACGGCTCAGAATGATAGTTACCAACATTTGGCAGGTGTCCATAGTAGGTACCCATGCTTCAACTCTAAGCGGTTGGCGAAAATCTGCTTAAAAATACTAGCGAGGCAAATATTATCATTAAAAAATTAATTGTGATAAAATAATAAATGGTTATATTTCTAGTATGTATAACGTTGATTATTAATCTAAATATAAAAATATTATTCCCAGATTATATAAATAACATCGTATTAAAATATCCTTGAAATAAACAATACAATAAACAACGAGGGTTATTCCCGTTGCCCCCGAATAAGTTGTCTCCCTTTTCTTCTTTCCCAAATAGTCCCCCCTGAACGGTAGTTTACCTGCGCGCACAAGCAATCAGTAACCGATCCACCCATTACGCGCCTGTAAAAAATATAATAGCCACTGGCCAGCGGTCACGGCTGATCAACGGGCTGTTAAATGTGAAGATAATTAAACCGGGCAGGTTAGCCGCATCCTAACGAGCAGAATAATGTTGGGTAGAGAATTTTGAAATGTAGAGGATTTTAAATGAACATACAGTCACGTTATATATAATATATATATATATATATATATATATATATATATATATATATATATATATATATATATATATATATATATATATATATATATATATATATATATATATACACTAGCTGACCCGGCCCGGCTTCGCCCAGTCCCTGGTGGGGAGCATCTCATTTAATTCATATAAGTAGTCATATAAGTTCTCGTTCCCGTTACCGACTATCTGTCTGTCTGTCTGTCTGTCTGACCCGGCCCGGCATCGCCCAGCTCCTGGTGTGGAGCATCTCATTTAATTCATATAAGTAGTCATATAAGTTCCCGTTCCCGACTGTCTATCTGTCTGTCTGTCTGTCTGTCTATCTGTCTGTCTATCTGTCTGCCTGACCCTGCCCGGCTTCGCCCAGCCCCTGATGGGGAGCATCTCATTTAATTCATATAAGTAGTCATATAAATTCCCGTTCCCGTCTGTCTGTCTGTCTGTCTGTCTGTCTGTCTGTCTCTCTCTCTCTGTCTGTCTGTCTGTCTGTCTGCCTGTCTGTCTAATCATTTATTGGTTGCAGTTAGAACAACCTTGATAAACGAAGATCAACTTACAAAAAGCATTAGAAAGAGCACTTGAAAGGTCTTTACATCTTCTCCAACAATTAACTTGGGTAAATGGAGCGGCGGCAGCAGCAGCAGCAGAAGAAGAAAAAGGAGGAGTAGGAGCTGGGAGGAGAAAGAGGGAGGAGGAGGGAGGAAGAGATAGGCGGAGAGAGGAGGAGGAGGGAAGAGGAGGGAGGAGTAGGAGTAGGGAGGAATAGGAGGGAGGAGGAGGGATTAAGAGGAGGAGAGAGGAGGAGGGAGGAGGAGGGAGGAGGAGGAAGGAGGAGGGAGGAGGAGGAGGAGAGAGCAGGAGGAGAGAAGAAGAGGAGGGAGGAGAAGGAGGGAGGAGGAGGAGGGAGGAGGAGGAGGGAGGAGTGGGAGAAGGGAGGAGGAGGAGGGAGGAAGAGGAAGGAGGAGGTGGGAAGGATGGAGGAGGGAGGAGGAGGAAGAAGAGAGGAGTAGAAGGGAGGAGGAGGGAGGAGGAGGGAGGAAGGAGGAGGGAGGAGGGGAGGAGGGAGTAGGGAGGGGAGGAAGAGGGATGAAGAGGGAGGGGGAGGGAGGAGGAGGGAGGAGGAAGAGGGAGGAGGAAGGAGAAGGAGGAGGGAGCATGAGGGAGGAGAAGAACGCAGGATGAGGGTGAGGAGGAGAGGGAGGAGGAGAGGGAGAAGGAGGGAGATAGAGGAGGAGGGAGGAGGAGGGAGGAGGAGGAGAGAGGAGGAGGAGGGAGGAGACGGAGGTAGGAGGAGGGAGGGAGGAGGAGCAGGAGGTAGAGGGAGGAAGAGGCGGGAGGAGGGAGGGAGGAGAAGGAGGGGGAGGAGGAGGGAGGATGAGGAGGGAGGAGGAGGAAGAGGTAGGAGGAGGAGGGATGTGGAGGAGGAGGAGGGAGGAGGTAGAGGAAGGAGGAGAGAGGATGAGGAGGGAGGAGGAGAAGGGAGGAGGGATGAGGATGGAGGAGGAGAGGGATGAGGAGGGAGGGAGTAAGAAGAGGAGGAGGTAGGTGGAGGAGGGAGACAAAGGGAGGAGAAGGAGGAGGAGGGGGAGGAGGGATGAGGGGGGAGGACGTAGGAGGAGGAGGAGGGAGGAGGAGGAGAAGGGAGGAGGAAGGAAGCGGGGTGATTAGGAGGAGGGAGGAGGAGGAAGAGGGAGGAGGAGGAAGGAGAAGGAGGAGAAGGAGGGAGGAGAAGAACGCAGGAGGAGGAGGGGGAGGAGGAGGAGGGAGGAGGAGGAAGGATGTGGAGTGAGGAGGAGGGAGGAGGTAGAGGGAGGAGGAGGGAGGAGGAGGAGGATGAGGAGGGAGGAGGAGAGGAAGGGAGGAGTAGGGATGAGGAGGAGGGAGGAGGAGAGGGAGGAGGAGGGGTAGGAGGGAGGAGGAGGAGGGAGGAAGGGAGGAGGGAGGAGGAGGGATGAGGGGGGAGAGGAAGATAGAAGGAGGAGGAGGGAGTGGGGAGAGAGGAGGAGAAGGAGGAGGAAGGAAAGGGTTGAGGACGGAGTAGGAGGAGGAGGAGGGGAGGAGGGGGAGAGGGAAGGAAGGGGTAGAAGGAGGAGGAGGGGAGAGGAGGAGGAGGATTTTAACGCATATGCCTGTACATAACTGCAGCGAAAAGGTGGGTCTGTCTCTCTATCTGACCCGGCGTGGCTTCGCCCAGCTCCAGGCGGGTAGCGTCTCATTAAATTCATCACACAAAAAAAAGTAACTGAAAAGAATGTCCTTCCACACACCATCCATTATTTTTAATGAAAACTCTTTCTAATCACCTGCATGACTACAGTAACTTCTTAAGCATAAAAAGATGAGTTACAATGTTAAGCATTGTGCATTATTTTTATGAAAACTTTGAAAATGCCTTAAAGATTGTATCATTATTTATTATAACTCATATGCCGGTACATAACTATGGACACAGAGTTTATAAATCTTTGAAAACGATGCAACAATATGACTATAAGTTATACAGAAAAGTTATTAAAAGTTATGCCCCTTGAAATAACTTTTACAGAGTTAGGTCCCCTCGCTGTATATAAATTATAATGAAAAATGGAAAATTAAATAATATTCAGTAAGCAGCCGATTTCACACTAAAAAAATATGACACTTGGCTGCGCTGGAATGAAAGGAAGACGTGTAGAAAATTTCATCTCAATCGGATGGGCCGTTCGCGAGCGCATAAAGGACATACGGACATACAGACGGAGATTCTATTTTATATATAAGATATATAAAAATATTATTTAATTTTCAATTTTTCATTATAATTACTAGCTGACCCGGCCCGGCCTTCGCCCCAGTCCTTGGTGGGGAGCATCTCATTTAATTCATATAATTAGTCATATAAGCTCCCGTTCCCG